>JAJMAO010000069.1:0-89336 GCA_030572575.1 Scheffersomyces insectosa
GCGGTTAACACTCGCTTAACCGACACTGAGTTCAACACCTGGGTATCTTACTTCAACTTCACATTTTAAACAATCACCTACACTCTCATCTTTAAGATGAGCTGAATGCCCCAAGGTATTTGGCAGAGAGTTTTTACCTTTCGGTTTCTCTCTGGACGAATCATTGCCACCTTGTCTTTGTTATTCTCTCTCTATCTCCTCTTTGAAATAGCTAGATAGTAATAAAGATCGATCCTATAAAAAAAAAAAAAAATCAGAGAGTTTTTACCTTTCGGTTTCTCTCTGTACAAATCATTGCCACCTTGTCTTTGTTATTCTCTCTCTATCTCCTCTTTGAAATAGCTAGATAGTAATAAAGATCGATCCTATAAAAAAAAAAAAAAATCCGTACCGCTATAACAATTTGCTACTAATGAATGGAAGTCGATATATCTCCAAGCACAGTAGCATTCTTTCAATGAATATATCCAGAATGAAAGATACTTGAGATGTCTACCTGCTGACCAGAGGAATAGTGATCAAAGTAATTGAGTCCTTGTCAATGGAACAATACGTCACCATGCATGGAGTTTGCGTTAAAATTGCTTCCCAAAACTTCCGAAAGATCTCTACTGTTACTTGCGATGTTCAAGCCATATAGCATGCCAACACGACGTGTGAATAGAGTACTCACGAACTACCTGAAAGAGTCTGGAGTCGAATAATTTTGACGTCATAGTTCTGAATTGACATCAAAATTTCGCAATTTTCTCCATCTTTGAGATCCTGCGATAGCGATCTGACCATGAAAAAAAGTGAAAATTTCAATGAGACTTTAACATTTATGATAGCTTGTGGTCTCAAGAGAAGACAATAAAACAACTAATAGCATAATGTCGGAAGTAACTGAATTGGAATTAGGAGTCACAGCAGACTTTCACGTCCATTTACGTGAAGGAGCCATGATGGAGTTAATTACTCCTACTGTGAAGCAGGGTGGTTTCTCCATTGCATATGTGATGCCCAACTTGGTTCCCCCAATTACTACAATTGAAAAAGTAAGTGAGTACCACAGCAAATTGTCCAAATTGAGTCCTACCACCAAGTTCTTGATGTCTTTTTACTTAAGTAAGGAGTTGACTCCCGAATTAATCGAGGAAGCTGGTTCTAAGAGAATTATTCACGGTGTTAAATGCTACCCAGCAGGTGTCACTACCAACTCCAAATATGGTGTTGACCCCAACGATTTCTCATCTTTTTACCCAATCTTTGAGGCCATGCAAAAGCATGGCTTGATCTTGAATATCCACGGTGAAAAGCCATCAATTAAAAACACTACACAATCAGAGGAAGATGACATTCATGTCTTGAACGCCGAACCAAAGTTCTTGCCAGCCTTGAGAAAGTTGCACCAAGATTTCCCAAAATTGAAGATCGTATTAGAACATTGCACAACTCTGGATGCTGTTGCATTGATCAGAGAATTAAACGCAAATACCCAGGAAAGCGATGAAGTGTATGTAGCAGGAACAATTACAGCTCACCACTTGTCACTCACAATAGACAACTGGGCCGGTAACCCCATCAACTTCTGCAAGCCTGTAGCTAAATTGCCAAAGGACAAGCGAGCATTAGTCGAAGCTGCTACCAGCGGTGAGAGATGGTTCTTCTTCGGATCCGATTCTGCTCCTCATCCAATCGAAGCCAAAAGTACTCATGTAGGAGTTTGTGCTGGAGTCTATACCCAGAGTCATGCCTTGAGTTATTTAGCCGAAGTCTTCGATGAGCAGAATCAATTAGACAACTTAATTAAATTCGTTAGTAGCAACGGCATTGCGTTCTATGCGCAACCCGACGTGTTAGGCGATGTTGCAAAATTAGAGTCGCAGCGTGTGTGGTTAGTGAAGAGGGACATTGAAGTGCCACAAATAATCGGCAACCTGCAATTGCAGGTTGTTCCATTCAAAGCAGGCGAAACCTTGAAGTGGGCCGTTGAATGGAGATGAGCAACGAGGAGATGCTATGGCCACAAGAGCAGAGTGCCGACCGAACGCAATTGGATGTGATTTGCATTACGGTAATCCGCGTCCATCCACGGCTTCTTTTAATGTCAATGTTGCTGCCCGTTGAGTACGTGCTTGTATATTGATTGAAAACGTTTTCTGATTATTACACCCCTACTACCTAACCGCACAGCTGCTACAAGCACAGTTCCCATTATGCTACCCTCGCATTTTTCCATATAATTTTGCAGTATGTAGCATTAATAAATTATTTTTCGGAGTAAAGTGCCAGGCCCCACGTTTCTGATGGGGTGGATATTGTAACCCATTTCTTCTGCGTAAGGCACATATCCTATTATTAGGTTGTGTCTTAGTTAACGTCTCTAACCATCAGCGACTGTTCAGAGAATATTAAATAATGGGTGCATATACTCTATGGATATTCATGGATTTATTCCCTGGATCATGTTAGAGTACGATAATATTATCAACTGGTGATGGTCAAGGTGAAACTTCAATGACCACATATCTTAGCACAATCGTTATCTCTCGGTATCGTAGAAAAATTTCCTCGACAGTCTCCGCATTTCTCTATCCCCTCTGTTCGCACTGCGACCGCAAGGCGCTAAAAAAAAGCCAAAATGCTGCCCACGAGACCTTGGTTCTGACTACACGTAAGTGCCCCAGAAATGAAACTGAAAAATATCGGAATTGTAAGCTGGTGAAGAAGCAGTTGGAGAAATTAACCGATTTAGGAAAGTAGAAGAACGCTTCGTACTGGGAGATTATTTTTTCTTGGAGTGGTCGTCAAGACTGGCTCATTTACATACCAAGTTCTGGTTACATAGCAAGGTTAATGTGTTAGGGTTCTCTGAGCCAACTTTTACGAGTAACCTGCAAGGAATGATGCTGGAATAGGTAAATAGAACCATGTCCCCGTGTTCATCTGATCTTGCAACGCCCAATGCCCATCGCCAGTGTATTTCGCTTACAAGCCTTGCCAGTATCCGTATCTCACCATATCAGACTGATAGAAGTGAATTCTGACTGGAATGCGAAACGTGATCTCAGATTTTCATGCCAGTGCTCAGTTCCTAGATAACGTTTTTCAAGATAACGTCTTGTGACTGTTAGTCGTTTTTGTTAGTACCTAAATAATAAAGCTCAGACATGTTCGCTGCTTTGGCCACACCACTCTCTTAGCTCATAATATATTGACACACGTAAGTGTTGTCGGGTGTACAGCATAATTAGATTCCCGTTAACTACTAACGGGGGGAACGTGCATGTGAATGGCACCTTAATAAATCAAGTTGACATAATCGCTTACGTAAACGCACGTCCAACCAGTTAAAAGCCCAGAACACGTTGATAGTGATATCGCAAAAAGAAATTTCTAGAATACAGTTAAGATTAAACAACTTAGGGCATCGACAAGTATTCACGGGGATTCTCAGATCCTTCAACTTACCGTGCTGGCAACCCTTCTTCCAACCATAGCCGCCTTATGGGATTTGTGGTCCTTGCAACCTTGCATAATCCCAGTCCAATTAGCCAAAAATTCTTGTCTTTGGAGCCGTTTGCCTACCTCACTGTATATTGCCTATTTCAATTTATCTAGCATTAATATTTTTTTTCCTCCTTTGCCGTGCTAATATTTTTACTTTTTTTCGGAAACCTTCCGTATTTTATCTGTCAATCTAAAGCACTCTGAAGTTATTATGTATGCGGACCCAAGGAGAGTTCCCTGCCAGTATATATATGTGAGACGTTTTTCCCCTCGAGAAGACTTCGAAATTATTCATTAGAGCCACTAAACTTTCGATCCTAGCTATTGCTATTCTTATTCTTTCTTTTAGATTTATTGTTATCTTAGCTTTGATAGTTGCTGATATCAACCCCGCATAGAAGATACTATAGTCACTAGGTTTTAAAAATGGCTTCCAGAGATTTACCAAAGACATTCAACCAGTTCACCTTTGGCTGGACTCACCATTTGAAAAATGAAATCACATGGAACAAGTCCAAGCAAGAATTAATCGATAACGATTTGCAGCCTGATGAGGTTGAGAAGGCACACAATGTGAAGATGAAGAACTTGTGGCCTGCTTTCTGTGCTGGTGCCGGTTTGTTCTCCGATGGTTACGTGAACAATTCCATCGGTACTGTGTCCTACGCTTTAAGTAGTATTTATGGAAAAACTTACACTAATTCAAACGCCATTTCCAACGTGTCTTCGATCGCATTCGTTGGTACCGTTGTCGGTCAGTTGTCCTTCGGTTACATTTCTGACCGTATTGCAAGAAAGGGAGGTATGATGATTGCCAACGTTATCTTGATTCTTTTCACTATTTTGTGTGCTGCTGCCACTTGGGGTGCACATGGATCTCCACAAGGTTTGTTTGCCGCTCTTACTGCTTTCAGATTTTTCTTGGGTATCGGTATTGGTGCTGAATACCCAACAGCTTCCGTTATTGCATCTGAATTTGCTAATCAATTGCCAGCAGGTAAGAGAAACCGTTACTTCAATTGGTTCACTAACATGATGATCGATTTAGGTTTCGTTGTCAGTTCATTTGTGCCATTGGTCTTATTGTGGATTTTCTCCAAGCGTCACTTGACTGCTGTTTGGAGAATGACACTTGGTTTGGGTGCAATTCCACCAATTTCTCTTTTCTTCATGAGATTGAGGATGGCCGACTCAGAGTCGTTCCAGAAATTGAACATGAAGAAGGTCAAGTCCTACCCATACTGGTTGATCTTAAAATTCTACTGGTTTAGATTAACAATCATTTCTTTGATCTGGTTCATTTACGATTTCTCCGCTTACTCTTTCGGTATTTACTCTTCGTTCATGATCGGTCAAATCGTTCCAGATGCTGATATTTACAAAACTTGGGGTTGGAATGTTGTTTTCAATTTGTTCTACATGCCAGGTGCCTTCTTGGGTGCTCTCGCTGCTGATTACATTGGACCACGTTTGACTTTGTTCATTGGTGTTGGTTTACAAGGTGTCATTGGTTTCATCATGGCTGGTTTGTACCCACACTTGAAGCACCATGTTGGAGGTTTCGTTGTTGTTTACGGTATTTTCACTACTTTAGGTGAATTTGGTCCAGGTGATAACATTGGTTTATTAGCTTCTAAGACCAGTGCCACCCCAATTAGAGGTCAATACTACGGTATTGCTGCTGCTATTGGTAAGATTGGTGCCTTCGTAGGAACTTGGGTTTTCCCAGTCATTATTAAGAATGCTGGTGGTTCAGACACTGATAGCGGTAACCAGGCTCCATTCTACGTTTCTTCTGCCTTGTGTATTTTCTCAGCCGTCTTAGCACTTCTCTTCTTACCAGGAGTTGGTCAAGATGCCATTAACAAGGAAGATATTGATTTCGTTCAATTCCTTAAGGATAACGGTTACGACACTGAACAATTAGGTAACGGTGAAGTTACGGAGACTGTATCTATCGACGACTCTGATGACTTGAAGAACAAGAAGTCTGCTGTCGACGTCAACGTTGAAGAACACTCCCTCGACGTTGAAAAGCACCTGCCTCCTTATTCATCAAAAACCAAGGCCTAATTTTACGTATGTGCTCATTATCATAATTTTCTTCCAGAATCGTTTTAATAATATTTATTGCTAATTAAATCCTTAAACATCTTTGTAAGTCAAAACCAGGTTGGAACATAGGTGTCATCTGATTCAAGATATTATTTACTTATTTTCCGATTTCCAATGTGTTTGTTCTTCTGCCGCCCTGGTCCTCTTCAGAGTAGGACCTCATCGCAAAATCAAAAGCTTATTTGTATGTAGCATCTAATATTAGATAGAGTTTGGTCATTCAGAGATCGTGCCGTTACAAGACTGTGAGGGATGCACAGAATCTTTCGATCTGTAAGAAGCGATTGAGGACTTTTGGTTACAAAAAAATCATCCCAAGAGAATACAAAGCCTACTTGGTACATCCAATATCTGGGCTTTCTGTCATTATATATTACGTCTGAAGGATATCCAGGATTCGCGGATGTTCGTTCGTATATTTCCTTGGAGTAACAATGGATTCGTAACCGGTAGCGCAGTCACGTGTGTGGAGATTTTCGTGCATTTACCCGCGCTGCACCGCTTAGGAAGAGATATTACCCATGCAAATGTGGGGCTAAAGGTGCAAATTTTTTTATTTCTTGCTTGTTACGGGGAACGCACTGAGGCAACACTGTGCGGGACAGTCCAATGGTAAGGGTTATAATAGCTCGTATCTAAAGGTGGATCTCATCTAATGAGGTTTGCTTATGTTATATATACAAGAAGTGTAGAGGAATATAAAGAAACACAAAATTGTACGTAAGCTATGGCCATCTCATCTCATCTGTATCTCATTTACTGCATTCCTCTACGGCTTTCTGAACCTACATCTACGGATAATGGGCTTTCTCTAAGGTAGTAGCCCCGTTTCTCATAGTGCCAACAGATCTGGACAAATGCAGGATCCAGATTCAACGGCTCTAGTCTTTAAATATTTATCCATCTTCTCCATATTTTGTTGAAGTTTAATAGTAAGCGAAAAGTGGGGATCTGGCGGCTTATTGTTCCTCCACTCTTTATATATTCATTTGTTTAGTGGCTAATTTCTTAAGCGGGTACAGTTATCTGATCAGAAAGATGCTGGCCAGCTAGTAAGAACCCTTATATAAACAATTGATACTTCTGTGTTCTCTAAGTGGTTCGAGAAAAGGACTCGGCTACAGCTAGCATGTCTTCCACAATGTCTGTAGCTGATGAAAAAGTTCAGATCTCCCACATCGACGTCGAGTCGGAAATTGACTCCTCGAAGGTATCAGGTGAACTTGGAATTACCGAGGAACATAAGCAGTATTTGATTGCAAAACATGGAAAGTACGATTTGACACCGTTGCCTTCCATGGATGATGAAGATCCACTAAACTGGCCAAACTGGTCTAAAAACCTTCAGTTGGGAATCGTTTCTTTCCATGGTTTCTTGACTACCTTTTTCGCTTCGGGAACAGTTCCAGCGTTTGGCCCTTTGTCTGTTGAATTGAATCAACCTATTACCAAGGTTTCCTATGTGACAAGTGTCCAAATTGTTATTCTCGGTCTTGCTCCTTTAATATGGACTCCATTTATGAATAAGTACGGTAAACGTCAAATCTTGATTATTACCAGCTTAATCTCGATAATGTTCAACTTGGGCTGCATTTTTGCAACAAATTATGGAGCATTAATTGCCTTAAGATGCATGGTAGCCTTCTTTTTCTCAACTGGAATTGCTATTGGTGGTGCCGTTGTTGGTGAAACTACGTTCAGTTTCCAAAGAGGTTCACGTTCTGGAATCTGGGGGTTGATGATTAACTTAGGAACAATAGCTGGCCCTTTATTCATGGGTTTTGTTGCACAACGTCAGGAACCCAAGTATATTTTCGTTGTCTTCACTGCCGTTAATTTCCTTCAAGTATTGTTGTACGTCTTTTTCGGCAAAGAGACAACCTACAACTATGATGATAAATCTAGAAATGAACCTAACCTGTTCAAGCAGTTGTTCAGGTTCAGAACAATAATGCCAGAAAGAAAAGCAAATATCGCAATAATCTTATCACCAGCGAAGCTCTTCACCAGTTGGAAAATTACAGTCGCTGCTGTTGCATATGGTATTTGCTTTATGTTTGACAACATTGCCACTAATGTTGAATTGCCAATTGTAATGGGAGAAAAGTTTCATATGGGTCCACAGGCAACTGGTTTACAGTTTCTTTCATTCTTGATTGGTTCCCTTATTGGTGAGCAAAGTGGTTGGATGAGTGATAGGTGGATGCTTTTCGGGAAGAGCAAAAATAGAGGCAAATCATTTCGCTTGTGGTTGTCTTATCCAGGGTTTATTACTTCAGTAGTTGGATTGGCCGTATACGGTGTACAGATCCAAAAAGCTGATTCTTGGAACATTACTCCACTTATTGGTTTAGTTATCTGTTCTGTGGGTTTACAGATAGTCACAACCACCATGATTGCATTCTCTATGGATACGGAACCCACACTTCACAGTGAAATAGCTTTGTTTCTTACAGCAGTTAGACAGACTCTTGGATTCGTCGGCCCCTTCTTCTATCCTCCCATGTATAATTCTCTTGGATTCGCTAGTGCTTATGGTTTAATGGCTGGCCTTATTGCTGCACTTGCAATGATTCCAACAATAATAGTTCACTTCTACGACGGCAAGAACCGTCATTTATAGTTAAGATAATAAAAATATATGGATTTTGTTATAGTACTTCTGCTCCACATCTCTACTTCGTTTAGATAGCTACATGGGAGTGCTCATATTCGTGAATACGTAATATTTCTCTATCTACAATTCTCTAATGCAAAAGCCCTTATATGTCGCTAATCAGCTTTACCGAGATGTCTCCGTATCCCTTTCTAGCGTCTCTTCCACCTTTACTTACATCCGTTCCAAACCGCGATAATGGCCATATCACTGTAACTACTTTGCCTACGACAAGTCCCTGGCTTATAGCGCCAAAGTTATTGGAATCAATAGAATGGAAAGAATTATCGCCTTCCACCCACAAGTGGTTTCTGGGCACTCTGGTCTCGTCCTTCGGATATGGAGGATGCTTTGGCTTGATTGTATCACCTTGTAATCCCACCACTCTTTTAGTTAGCACTTTTTCTGGGTCCGAAGGCGAGCGGAACATTATTACGTCGCCTCTCAGCAACGATTCTGGCTTCTTGAGGTTGTATTTCCGCACAAGCACGATATCTTTGGTGGTTGTCTCTGTGCCCGGATTGAATGTAGGAGTCATAGAGAACCCAGAGATCTGATACGGCAGAAACACATGGTTGGAAAACGAGTATAGTACGGGAAACCACGTTAGCGTGAGCAAAGTAGTCTTGATTCCACTTGGTATTGACATTCTATGGTTTACTACCAACACACAATAATTATATAGCTTACAGCAATAGTGACTCGTCCTGACTAATCGTACCAATATACCATTTTGTTCCAAAATTTGAGACACCTTCTTTTTTTCTGGCGTCTCAGAAGTGGAAAGTGAGACAGCGAATATTTTCAGAGTATGGAATCTGGATTCTTTGCTTAGGCTGTAGCTGCAACGTTGGTATTATTAATAGAAATTATTAGCTTTCTTCTTATTGTTATTATTTAATAGTAGAACATATTAAGTATGTCTGCACCAAAAAGTGGTCTTCTCGACCAGATTCTATTGGAAGACATTGCCAGATACTGTCCGCAGCAGTTTCTTGCTTTCCATACTTGCATGTCCAGAGAAGTGCCCGACCCAGATTTGTGTGCTAAGGAACAATATGGTTTGGCCGGTTGCATCAAGCAGTCGGTTCCTTCCTTCAACAAGATCCAAACTGTCTGTGCTGGCAAGCTACAGGCATACGAAGCTTGCTTGAGATCCAATAATAATGATACAAAGAAATGCGAATCCGATTTGGTGAAGTTGAGAGATTGCGCTTTCGGTACATTAGACACAAAGTAGGTCAATACCATCAAGTATGCTACTGTAATGATAGAAGTTGATAGAGGCGGAGGACAGGCCGGAATCCCTATAGTTGTCTTGGCCTCAATTCCGATTTTGCTGTATATATTCCAAGTTTAAATTTATAAATACAAGTTACCTACGGAGTTGATACTTTTGTGGGGGTTACCTCCTTTTCTTACCGGTGTTGTAAGGTGTCTTTCTACCGTCATAGTTCAATATTCTCTTTGAGGATCACATCAGACTCCATTTGGCCGTTTACTCTCTTCTGTACTTGTATGCCAAATTATCCAATTTGATATTGGAGAGAAAGCTGTTTGTCGTCTTTCTGAGCTCTGGATGCAAAGTATGGGATTCTTCAATTTCATGTTTGTGGTGAAGAAGCTCGTGCTCGATATCCTCCTTATGCTTGACCAATACATCGGGATCGTTGGCCATGTGGTATTTCTTCCAATGGTGCTCTTCGTACTCGCTCTCGAAATCCAAATGGTGTCCCTGTCCGTAACCGAAGTCCGGTAATTCTCCACCATTCTCGGTGAATTTCTTGTATTCTGCAAATGAAACCACTCCATCGTGGTTGGTGTCTAACAACGCGAGTATTGACTTCACGACGTGATCTTTAGCTTCCTGTGTGATAATTTCTTGCTGGTGACTGGTATGTTCTCCCATCCCAGACCCGTCTCCTACGATGTGATCGCGTAAGAGACCATACAAGTTAAGGATATCAGATCTTCCCCAATTTCCTTCTCCTTGAACATCATGCAACTTGAAAAAGTATTCGGCATCGTAACGCGATAAGTCGTGCTCTTCCAACATGTGCCAATTTTGCCAGCTCAATCCTGGAGGCTTTTGTTGTATTACTTGTTGATGTTCTTGTTGATGATCTCCATGGGCACTGATTCCAGAAGCAAACAAGGCAGTTCCTGCCAATAATAACGCCAATTTCATTGTAGTCTGAATTCTTTCCTCGCTGCTCGCGTTTCCTCTAACGTATAAAATGAAACAGAACCAATCTTACAGCGACCGCCGATAAATAATATCATAATCACTTTCTACAGCAGAAACAATTTTACAGCATTCTACAACACCCGTTTACGACGCTCGCTCGCTTGGCCTCAGAAATTCCAGATCAGAAAATGCCTAAAAGAGTTCATACGCGTGTAATCTTCTGCAGGAGGGTGTGAGGTGAGAGAGAGAGAGTGTGTGAGTGAGTGTGAGAGACAGAGGGTGAGAGAGAAAGGCTTGTTTGCACTTCAGCTAAGAAAGCTTATGAGATTATGAGACTGTGAAGTTGTCAGCTTGTGAGAGTTCCCCTGTATTTCGTTATTTCCTTTTCTTGCTGTTTTCTGCTATTCCCGTCTTCATTTTCTGCTGTGTCCTTGCATTTTGTTCGTTCTGTGTCATCTTATTTTTGTTCATATTGTCTGTTCTCATACAAAAAATGGAGACACTGTTTTTTCTCCACGTTTAGGGAGGTTTATTTAAGGGGAGTTTTGAGTGGAGTTTGAGTCACAGTCAAAGTTAATTTTTCAGGACAGAAAGTCACAAGGGTCAAACAGACAGCTGCCACTACTAGTTGGAACCACTAACACAATTGCATAGAAAATATGGCTACCAAGAAAGACAGACCTACGGAGTCAAGAGTGGGCAGAGATAACCAGCGCTACAACCCAGAAACTGGTGCTAGAATGGTTGCTGGATGCATTTGCTTGGACATCGCTAAGGAAAAGTTGATTATGATTCTGTCGTCGTCACACCAAGGAAGATGGGTGTTGCCAAAAGGCGGCATCGAATTGGATGAGACTGACGACTTCATGGTGACAGCAGTGAGAGAAACATGGGAAGAAGCCGGTGTTGAAGGTAAAATTACCCAGAAATTGCCCGTAGTCTTAGACTCGCGTGGGACCAAAGCGCCGGTCATTAAAGGGGAGTTTGACCCTCATGTTGTCGTACCAAAGTCTGAATTCCACTTTTACGAGATGATTGTGGATGTATTGAGTACAAAATGGCCAGAGTCTAATAAGAGAGAGAGACGCTGGTGTACATACTCCGAGGCTAAACACGAATTACTATTAGCAAAGCGCCCCGAGCTCATCGAGGCATTGAACCATACCAGTATAGTAAAAGATAGCACTGAACTAGATGCTTCAGTCGATGACTACTAGAGGCTAAGTAGAGGTATTTGAAAGGACAAAATTAGGAAATTAGAAAATAAATTTATCATTAATACAAAACACGAATAGGACCACGTCATATTGGAAACGAATCTATGCATTTCAAGAGATCTATACAACGACGCTTACTTAAACAATCCTCCCATGAGATTGGCCAACATATTTTGTTGTCCACCGGAACCACCAAGATTCAAGTTGAAGTATATCTTGCCCAAATAATCCACACATGGATTGAGGTCGTAAGACTGTAATGTAGGCTTGTAGTGGTTATATAACTTGAGAAACTTCTGGCCGTTAGCGGCATCATTTTCCTTCGAGATGGTTATCACAAGTAATTGAAGGAAATTGATCATTGGAAATTGCTCAAAATACAAGATCTCGGTGTCGTCTTCTTTTATCTTTTCGTACTTATGATCATCCTTTATCAAAAGGTTCAAATAAAGTTCTTGTGCCTCCTTAACGAATTTAATGTTCTTCAAATACCCATAATTGATAATAGCTCTGCTTAAGAACAAACCAGCATCCATGTCTTCTGTATTTTGTTTGTACCAATCGTATAAATAGTTAATATATAATGGAACAGATTCGTAGGTTCCCAATAACAAGTGCAATTCTGTGATTGCAAATACCTTCTGTTTGTCGTCTTCTGTTTTAATATTCTCTCCATCATCAGTTTTAATAAAATTCAAGTTCTTGGTACCGAAAATATGGTGCAAATCAACGTCACCGAACTTGTCGCCATCCTTTTGCGACCAATTGACACTCTGTTTTGCCAAATCGTTCAAGCTTGGGTCGGAGTCAGGTAAATGTGAAATCAACTCGATAAGCTTAAGCTTGAGGTCCTTGTCTTTTTGGGCAGATACACCACTCTCCTGGTAAACTTGAATCAAGTAAGTTATCAAGTCGCTTGAAGAAGCATATTCCTTGTTTTTCGACAAAATCGAAGATCCTTGGTAGAGCAAATCAATGGCTTCTTTGTACTGCTTTGACTTCACGTATCTGTTGGTAATGGTTCTCAATGTCTGGTGAGCCTCGTAAAACGAGCCACTGTCGATTTTGGACTGGAACCTTTGTATAGTTCTCAGCAACTTAGCATCCACCATTACGATTGTATTATTGATTATGATGCTGTATACCCTACAGCTAGTTATAGAAGAAGAACCGTCTATTACAACGTTGTTGAAATTATTCGCTTGTCGTTTTTTCTTAGCCGCTCAGTATTGTTGCACACGCATTTTGATTCGGGACACATTATTTGGATTTTGCAGTCTGTTAGCTGCGAAATGGACATTGTCAAGTGGATCATAGAGGCAGAGAGCCTAGTTCTTGTAGGTATTTTTGAAGAGCTATTGGGGCATTTTTCTTTAGTAGCCATGGACGCAGACTGGGTATCAAATCATCCCCAAGATAGCTAAATTCCTTCACCAAAAGTGCTTGGTGGATGGTATCATTCAAGAGGACATGCATATGTTTGTAGTTGTTCCGCAAAGTACTGTTAGCCAATTCCATGTGTCCAATCCACTGGTGGAGTCTTACATGGGAGATATTATCAATTAATAGGTACCTTAGTTTGGGGAACTTGTAATTATACTTGACTGGAAACCATGAATTGAACACCAACGCAAAATCAACTCGTTCGAATACAAGACTGGTGAGTGTATCTCGACTGTTGTCTAATATCTTGTATAACAAATAGCCGAACCAGAGCAAGCCCATTCTTCTCGTGGCTTCGAAATGTCCATAATTTTGTACAAGCAGCCTATTGAAGTACGCCTCAACGAAGTCCCTGGATTGGGCTAGACCGGATTGTATCTTCAAACAAAACATAACGTGTACAAAGGATTGAACAATGGCCCTGTTGCTCGAAATCGCAAATCGCTCAAGTTTGAACTTACATTCAGCAATATTCTTCATCAAGCTTTCAATCTGGTAATTTATTTTAATGTTGAAGTTGGATAATTTGTAGTCTTCTATTATTATGGTCAACTTTTTCAAAGTTGCAGGAGTGTAGGAACATAGGTATCTCAACCAGTGAAACGAGTTGGTGCTAATAGTTAACGAATCCAAAGAGCTGAACCTACCAACGTTATCAAAGAACAAATCATGAAAAGTTTCTGGTTTTGAAGTACGTAGAAGAGACAGAAGGACATTTTCAAGCACAAGTTTGGAATTAGCTCTTTTATTCAATGAACCATTCTCTCTAGATATAAGGATTATGTCCTTTATCCAACTGCAAATCATTGGACTTTGCACAATGTATCGGATATGACTCGGATTCAAGTATGAATCCATCCTCCTGTCTGTTCGAAAACTGTACTCATTGAAGTGCATTGGTTTAAGAGTGTACAACATAAACCTGAATTTGAAGTAAAAGTACCTTGAAGTGGAGATGAACGTTTGAACGTCTTTTAGTGAACATCCGGTAATTATGAAGACAAAGTAAAGGACTCTAGCCACTAACTCAGCAGGTAAATGCATTATTGATGACGGGAAGGGACGAATAAGTGGCCATTTTGCAGCTGAAGGAGTGTTTACATCCAAAATGTGGGTATTAGGGGGATACTTTTGAAGCTGTTCAAGGTGTTTTGCTGTCTTCACTAGAAGCATTGAGTTGCAGCAATAATCCTGACAGCCATCATCACAATCGTTATTGGACCCGACTAGGGAGTAGTCTTTTTTTGGGATTCTATAGAACACCCCACCCTCTTCCGTACCATCTATTGAGTCTGGAACTGACGACATTGCCCATAAGTCTAATGCTAGCATTAGTCAATGCTACAGCATCAATTCTTTTTGCAATCGTTCCTCTGTATACCATCTCACATGCAGGCATCACTTTTCCTGTTTCTCCGGGTCTCAAAGAATAGGGAAAAAATGACGAATCAAAATGGATTATTATATACAGCGATGCTATATAAACCAGAAATAAGTAGTAGCAGTCTATAGTTGCAATACCCATTCACATACCACAGCACCATGAGAGCCGCCGCCAGATTGTTAAATCGTGTACCACTCATCAAATTTGTTGGTGGTCCCCACCCAGCTCCAAGTAAGTAGAGTTTCGGAGTCCGGAGAGTTCTGCGGATGAAGCAGGATAGAGAATGAAAAATACTAACTAATATAGCCACCATATCGAAGGCCATCAAGCCACATCCATTGGCACCAAAGGGTGAAATACCAGGCGGAGCTGCCTCCTCTGGATCTTCTTACTTTAATAGCAACCCAATTGAGCCAAAAGAGGGTGAGTTCTTCTCCAGAGCTCAATTATCGCAGAGATTTAGATACAAGCAGCCAAAGGATATCGAAATCGAAGATATCATCAGTGGAGGTGCTGAGGTTGTCTTCTAAGGAGACTCGAAGTACAGTTTCTTTTCAATATAGATAATTCGGTGGTGTTGGAAGTTTTCCAAGAGCATACAAAGGATTTCTGACATGTAGAATCCAATCATCATGAGAGAGAAAGACGTAGTTTTGCTGCTTTTGTCCTTTTCCTCGAAGAAACACGATCTGCTTGATTTTATAGTTTTGATATGTCTACATTTCTGTGCTGTCTATCTATACGTTATTTACTTACGACACATCTATTTATTTCATACTACAACTTATATAACATATACAATAAAAGTCATTTGGTTACCATTATCGTATTATAAGGGAAGACATCCGCACATTAATGTACATATCATGAAGTTACGCAATACATAGAATATCTAAACCATCTCATATCACATATTATATATCACATATTATATATCACATACCATCTCTACTACCACCTCTCCTCCCGCCAGCAATGCTACCATCCATTGGCAATCCCTCTAATCCCCTGTTGCAAATATCCTGCACATACCACAAGCTCACTTTTTGCTGTTGAACTGAGAAATCTGAGAATCGCCACTGAACGAGCACAGTACAGTGTACACTGATAGATATAAGGTGTCGAAGACAGTAGCATTCATCTCCTTGTAAAGTCAATTGTGTGATATATTGCATCGTGAAACCGGGTAGATTAGATTTCCCACAATTTTCAGCTCAAGAAGTCCGATCGTGCTGAGAATACATTACCTCTCTCTATATCTCCATACTGAATACTAATAGCGAGTCACTACTCTAGAAGCGCCATGAACCACGATCCACTCCAATGGGGAAGACCCAGCAATGACACTTACGGTCAATACAACCACAATATCGCCAACGCCTCTGTGCGTGAAGCAGACCACCAAAGTTTGGACAGTTTCCCTAAGATGAATACCCAACAACCCATAATCACTGGTACCTCAGTAATCGCCCTTAAATTCAAGGACGGAATCATAATGGCCGCCGACAACTTAGGATCTTACGGTTCCTTGTTGAGATTCAACAACATCGAGAGATTGATTAAAGTGGGTCTGGAAACCATTGTCGGTGTCTCTGGTGACATTTCTGACTTGCAGCAAATTGAAAGAATATTAGACGAGTTGGAGACTACCGAAGAAGTGTACGACAGCGACGGAGGCCACAACTTGAGAGCTCCTCATGTGCACGAGTACTTGTCCAGAGTTTTATACAACAGAAGATCTAAAATGAACCCATTGTGGAATGCAATTATTGTTGGTGGTTTCAACGACGACAAAACACCATTTTTAAGATACATTGACTTGTTGGGAGTCACCTACGGTTCCTCCACTTTAGCCACTGGTTTTGGCTCTCACTTGGCTGTTCCTTTGTTGAGACAGCTAATTCCATATGACGTCGACTACGTCAAAGTGACCGAGGAAGAGGCCAGAAAGGCAGTAGACAACAGCATGAGAGTGTTGTTCTACAGAGACGCCAGAGCCTCCGACAAGTACTCTGTTGTCACCATTAAGAAGTCCGAAGAGAACCCCTCATCTTACACATTCACCCACGAAAAGGACTTGAGGGTCGAGAACCAGAGCTGGAAATTCGCTAAGGATATCAGGGGATACGGAAGCAATCAACAGTAGATCATATGTATGATGTAGAAGGCCGAGTTCCGCTTTCGGCCACCATTCATAGTAACCAATACAAAATACATCGTTTAATCCGTAATTCAACTGCGTAATTTATTGCAACTGCAAATGAATCTTTCGACGTTGTCAGTGTCCGGACGGCACGTACCAACCAAATTGGCTTTAATCTCTGTCGCAGCAAACACTACGGTGAGGAAGGGCCTACCCCTCTCCATCACTTGCATTTACCGAATTGCCCAATTAAACGATTACAAACGGTGACAATAGCGCTGTGTTATTTTTATGGTATTTTTCAATATGAGATTGGTACCGGAGTTAGATATTTTCTGGAAATGTATTTTCCCACACACATTTGGCACGGTTTTAAGTTCGGGAGAGAATATTTTCTAAGCTAATAACTTCGTTATCATCACTCAAGGAGCGCGGGCCGGAAGGCGGTGTTGTCTTTGTTGAATCATAGCACCGCGATTTGCGCTTGAGCCTTGACAACGGCCGTGTATTGCTGACGTTGCTCGAGTACATGTACGACGGTTTCAGTTTGGTCTATTGTGACAGCTGAAAGGGCCCCAAATACAGCCACCGATTGTGTGTATAACACAAACTAGCTACATTTACGCTTTTAATGGTCGTACCAGGGGTATCCAAACTCTATTTGTTGAGGAAGATCTGCTGTAGAAACAAGAAATCCCCGCCCACATCCACTTCACGTATAGAAGCCCCTCATTCGGGGAGATTTGCATTTCACGCCTACTGACAACTGAGTGGTGCGTCGTTGGCCACAATATACTTGCAGGCTTATTTTATCCCAACTGCATATACAAAACAGACGGGCTTCTAGAATGCTTCCTATTTCATCATGGAAGCATGTTACTTGCAGGAGAGCGTTTGTTGAGTTGAGTTCGTACATCCACTGCGTTCCAATTGTGTTTTGTCATGGCGCATGGAATAGAAGAAATCTGGCTCATCTAAACAGTCTGCGCCGTAGTAACGGTAACAAGTGATATTTTGTAGCCCTCTTCCCCCTACTAAAACCTTATCGTGACTGTGTGTGTACTTAGAGAAGTCTTGTGTTGACTTCTTTCTACGTAGCCTGCAGCTTCACCCGTGGCGTCTTACCACCACATCAAGTCCGTCTAGTGTCACAACCCAGACCACTTGTATTACCACCCCCACTTCTATATAAACCTGCAGTCCTCCGGTCATAGCCTTACCTGCTCTAGCTTAATCTTAGTAACCGCACGTCCCAACATACTTCACCTTCTCTCGGCTGTTGTCCCACACTAAATCCCACAAACTCCTGCCACTCGCTAGCCTTTGTGCCGAAGCCTGTTCCAAAAAAAGAAAATCCCACCTTCACCCCACTAATCGGGTTCTCCATATATTGACCGTAGTTGACGAAACTTTATCACGCATCTTTGGATATTGCTAACCTAGGTTATTTATATATGTGTGTTTGTGCATATTGCTGATAATTGGTCTTTGTGGTGTACACTCTTCTGTTTTCGGTTCCTTACCTAGGGCTTGTGGTTCCTCTTCTCTCTGTGTCTAGGACTCGTCCCCATTGAGCTGTGTCTGCATCTGTGCTGCCCAAACAACGGAAGCCCATCCAAACCCCCCAAAAGTCCGGTGCATTTGAAATTTGTCGTCGTTTCTGGACTCCATCGGATCCTGTCATAACCTCCAAGTTGAAACTAGGGACCGGCTGTCGATCTAGTTCTAGCACCATTCTAAGTACCCGCCTCGCATTTACAGAACATTCCACTACTGGACTTCTTTCTTCGTTGTTAAACCTCCACACACCCTGGATCCTGGTCATTGCAGCACCTAATAATATTATTGTTCCCCTGCTGCTTCTAGCACCTTACCAAAGGGTCATTCCACGTCATAACTTCCGGTAACATATACCTCTCCATCATAGAGGTAAGCCGGCAATTGCTCTTCCTGTATTCCTTCTGTGCATACTTTCGAGGAGTGCAAGCACATTAGAAGGCTCTTCGAATATATCCCATTGCATATAAGGGTTTGCATTAACTCCACGGTTTAGATACTGACTTGCTTCCGCTGTGCCTTTATCGGTTCGGGCTCATCAAAAACATAGGCAGACAGGTTTTGACCTCTTTTGTTATTCCTTTTCCATCCCTTTGTGATATCTTGCTACCAGGCGTGTTTTGCTAGCTTTCTGGCACTCCTACCCTGGCTCATTGTATGATTGTCAAGCGACCATGAGTTTCGAGTTAACATTTCTAGGCTCCTCAGGCGGCCCGTTGGAGGGAAGCACATGTGCCATGTTGCTCAAACCATATGAAATCGGCTACGATGATATCATATCCAATAATTTGCAGGACGAATTAATATGCATTGATGCTGGCTCTGGACTAGCGCTGTTGACAGAGATCATCTACAATGAAATGAACTACAAGCAACCAACCAGCAAGTTGCTCAAATACTATCCCGATTCCTTGCCGATCCAGTCATATTACAAGACAAAGACTACTACTCCATTCCAAAATCTACAGTTCACCTCATGCTTCAAGGCTTCCCAAGATATATTTAACGCCTTGAACACGTACTTGATAACACATCCACACCTAGACCATATTGCGTCTCTCGTCATCAACTCAGCATCATTCTCCAAATTGAAACCAAAGAATATATTTGGATCTATATATACAATCGATGCTTTGCAAAACAACATCTTCAATGGTATCATATGGCCCAACATGCCTAGTTTTGACATTTTACATCTACATTGCAGAGATTACTGGAAGAAGTTTACCGTCAACAATGGTAAATATACTATCACAATGTTTGATTTAAGTCATGGCGAGTTGATGAAGCATGAAAACACTAAGAACACCAAGAATGGAAGCATTCCAAACTCCTTGAGTAGTTTATCTAAAGCCAGTCACCAGAAACAGCACTACGTATCGTCAGCATTCTTGATATCGTATAACATAACTAATGAGCTAGTACTAATATTTGGAGATTTCGAAAGCGATGTGATATCAAAGTTAGATAACAACCTAAAAATCTGGCGGCACATCGCCCCCATTATTAACTCTCCAGAGAAACGCCTAAAAGGAATAGTCCTTGAATGTTCTAATTGCAATGACCTTTCTGAAGCAGAACTATATGGTCATTTGATGCCCAATCATTTAATAGGAGAATTGAAGGCATTAGAGAGAGCATGCCTTGATGAAAATCCAGATGTAGAACAGCCACTTAAAGATCTTAACATCATCATAAATCACGTTAAGGAACCCATTCTTGGAGGCTCCTGTGCTGCCCCAGATGATGATAGTGTGCCAGATAAAGACATACTAATATTAGACCCTCGACAACGCATTCTCCATGATTTAAATGAGAAGAATGAGTCAGAAAAACTTGGTGTACACTTCTCGATTGGACTTAATGGTGTTTCCATTGTCCTATAGCTGCTGGCTAGCTAATTTGTAATATACTTAGGGCCATATGGTTTGGGCCTAATAGAAAGTTGAGTTTACATATTCAGTATTCAGTCATACTGAGCCTTAAGATTGGGGTCACCAATGTATAAATACATTTTCATATTTTGTAATATCAGAACAATCGCATTGTATTGACAGCATTAATCATTATGTATCCCTACTTCTACGGAGCTTATTAGCAATATTCTGTATAAATTGTATGTAAAAAAGAACTAAGAACTTATAAAAGTTAGGAAAATCCTCAATTTTATGTGCAACCACTTGTCTAAGTGTCTTTTGTTTAGTTAACTTGGTAGTTGTCTGATATCAAGTTATAGTGTAAGTCGAAAGGCAACGACTTTTCGTCTTCGTTATTGGATACCACGTCTATTACTTGGAGGTGGCCGAGAGAAATATCACTTTCAGTAACCTCGGTACTACTAAGTTCTATTCTCAATTCCAATGGGAACAATGCATCTTCATCACTAGCTGGGATTGTGAACTCAAACGATCCCTGTGGTTCCTCTACAGACACAGATGCGATATTGAAAATCACTCCAATGTCGCTAATCTCATACGAAATGCTGTCATTATGGTCCTTCAAATCGACATCTGGAGATGCAATTGGAACCAAGATTTGAATATTTTCAATTGATGGATGACCGGATGAAGAGTGTGCATCCACAAAGTCTGATGTCAATTCGTATTCCAAAGTGACTTCGGCAACACCAGAGTCGTTCACACTGACCCAAGCTGTGATCACAAGAGGAACGAGAGATGAATCGTCTTGTTTTCCGACTGCTCTCCATCTCAAAACACCCAAAGCTTGGTCATTAGATGGGAAGGATTTGGACTGATCCTTCAAGCCAATTATGCTGTCTGTCTTGAACAAGTTACGGTCAACGTTAGGATGTGTCTTATAGTCAATACCAGAAGCATTTGCACTCTTCTTCAACAAGATCTTAGAGTGTGCCAATTCGGCGCTATTTATTCTCAATTGCAAGTCACCCTTAACTTCGGATGAGAGAATAGAACCTTCACGAGTCAACTCGGCTGTCACCTTTTCGTTCACAGTAATCAATATACCATTGTTAGGCACCTTTGGATTGGCTGGGATAGGCGAAGCGCTTTGTGAAATTGGTGGGGTTGCTTCTGGTTGCAAGTGCTGTGGCTTTGGGTGGTTGAACACTGGCTGTGTGTGGGAAAGCAATGACTGGTGTGCCTCTGGAACAACCTTGGTTGGTTTCTTACCCAATTGTAAACCACCTCTTGAGTGTGATGGCTTGCTTCCTAAAGCGTTGGAGGCTTGGTTGGAGTTCATCTCGATCACGGGTGTAGGTTGGTATGTAGGCTGGTAAGACTGGTTATTCTGAGACGATTGATAAGAGTCATATCCACCAGCACGAGAGTTTCCAGCCCCACTGGTTGGTAACAGTTCCAAGTTTCTCCTAGCCAATTCCTTTCTTTGAATTTCCTTGGCTCTTCTCTTTCTTTCCTCGGTAGCCTCCAATTCCTTGTTTCTTTCGATGATTTCTTGGATTTTCTCTTCGTGAGAGTCCATTTCCAAGAAGGTCTGGACTTGACTCAAATTGAGGTTCTCCTTGAAGCCCAAGTTAATGATTTCATCAAAAGCGCTGATGATCTCGAACGCGTGGTCAAACACTTCTCTTTCGTCGACGGAACGTAACAAGTTGCTTACTGTGGATGCAAAGAGATGCAATGTATCTATATCTTGGAGGATATTGGATGTCTTGTTCGTGATTAAGACTATGTAGAACTCCTCCAATGGCTGGTACACGTAACGCACACTGTCGTCTTCAACAGTTGTGTGTTGAGAGCTGGAGTTGGACACGAGACTAGGGAAGTTGGCGAGAAGAGCAGTAATTCTGTCCTTGCTCAAGTCGCGGAATTGTCTGGACAAGAGAGCCTTACCGCCACGGGTACAAATGGAGGCCGCTAAAACTACCATTCTGTGCTTGCTGTAAAATGAAAAATAGGGCCTTTAGAGGACGATGAAAAATGGCAGCACTGGGCTTTTTGATCTATTCTTCGCAGTCTTTCGTAGCACAAAAAAAGAGCAGGCACCGACAATTAATCTCTGCTGAATGATGTGAACTCGATGGAACGCTGGCGAGGTTAATGGATGCTACCGCTGACTGTCGTTGTTGTGGTGTTGGACGGATTCTTCACACCTGTTTCGATTTCGTGTCAACAAAAACTTCAAATCAGTGAGGGTCGTGGGCACACCGGATTCTGGTGGTTGGAGAGAGAGTGAGACTGGCCACACGTCTGGAGATTGCACCCAATGGAAGGAGGTGGTGGATTGAGGGTGTGGGAGGTGTAGAAGACAAGGGGTTCGGATAATTGAAGTTTTATGGTTTTAGGAGTGTAGAGGGGCTTAAGGTGCTAATAGTCGAGTTTAAACGAGAACTTTGCTGATTTTGCCTCTAGTATGGGATATGCTTTCTTCGCTGTATCTTAGTGTGCCTACACTTTGTTCAGTGCTTAGTGCGCAGATCTCAGAGTAGTGCTTAACAGTGCAGCGGAGAAGAAAAATGAGAGGTTCGAACTTCTCTCGGTGTGCTCCTTTAGGCTGAGAACAAGGCCACCGAAAAGCCCATATTAAGTATGGAATTGACATTCGAGATGAAAATAGAAATGTGATCGGCGGTGCTAATACGACCAAAGAAGTAATTATTTATTATCTGTCTCTATCTCACAGGGGGAGGCTTGCATAGTGCTGTGGGCTTCTAATCCTCTCATAGTTAACTCGGTTCCAGTAGACTTTAGTTGCATGCTGCCCTTATCTAACCGATCCCTGATACCCAAAGTGGCCCACCGTTAGATCTGATATAAGAATACCTAAATCCCCCATTGAATTTCACGTATGACTACAATATTCGTCATATTTGTTTATGTAAAAGCAATAACGATATTTTCTACCTTCTCCCCCCTTGTCCGTAGTAATCCAAATTACTCCAAATTTATGTCAAAGTCTATACAATTAGCGCCTAACTGACCTCATATCAAAAAGTACAAACCCCACCAGAAAGACTTACACTCACGCCGATCTACATCATTAAACGACAATCCCTACTAGCGAACTCAAGAGCCACAACCGCCCATCCCATTCGTCTCTCGTATAGTAGTACAGACCCTATCTCAGAACTGCAGACAGATTTCCTTATATAGACCCTAACATGATCATTATTTCGATGATTTGTGGGGTACAAGAAATTAGCTTCTGACAAATATACATCTAATTCACTTACAGCAAAACCTAAAGAGACTGCCACATTTAGATGCAACAGAGTCGTACCAGTGCCAGCAGCAAAGAACACTAAGGATGTCGTCACAGCACATCCAATTGTGCGATCTTCCCCTGGAAATCTTGCAACAGGTGGTGAATAGGCTCTCACCAGACGTCTTAAAGTACTTGATTCTGACCAGGTCATATGTTTCCCTGTTCGCCACAAATGCATATTACGATAGCATCCTCATCACAAAATTCCACAAGGGCTACGACTCGTCTTTCGAGATCGGGGACGAGGAGGAACAGTTGATGAGATTTCAATTCTGGAATAACCGCCCAGGAGACGATATTAACACCCTGAATGGGCACCAAACTAAAATTAATGGAACCAAGCATTTCAGAGAATTCGCCAAAAAGTACTCTAAAGTTCATCCCAGTACTTTGACAATCTGCGATCTTGAAGATTTGAAGCGGTTGCATACCTCAGTTCCCGATGTTTTGAGAGGAACGAAGCATATTGTACTATCATTGTGTTGGAGTGACATCAACACAGTAGAGATACTAGAAAACCGCATAAAGCTTCTTAACAGAATGCTAACTTTACCATACAACTTTCATCGAATTCTCCTCAGCATTTTCAACTATTCTCATTTACCAATAGATTACAGTAACTTGGATTTTCCACATACATTGAGTAGCTTGAGCATACAAGAGAAGAGCCACGATGAGTCTGTTAGAGGGAATTTGGGCAATAAGATCTTGTTCTTCAAGAGTGTCGCCGAATTTGCCGAGTTATCCTTTAACAACATTAGGTTGCAGTTGGAAGACCTAAAACTTCTTCCCCGCCATTTAAGACGACTACAAATGAACTTACTGTTGGTGTTCCTGGGCGAGCCCTATACCAAGCTAGACCTACCAAGTTCATTAAAGGAGTTGGATATTGTGACTTGTTCATTTGATACCGATAGGGCTACTCCTCAATCCGTTGTGGATATATCCAGTTTGATAAACTTGGAGCGCTTGACCTTCACAGGAGGAATCTTCGAAGATTTGCGCTCTTTTGTATTACCTCCTAACTTGGTCTACCTTGAGCTATCAAATTGCAACAATTTCAGGTATTTGTACGGACTAGAATTGGCTCCTAAGTTGAGGACACTCAGTATTCAGGACTGTCCCTACTTCTTGTACATTCATACAATTACTTCTTTCGACAAATTCCCGCTGCAACTTCGATCCCTAATTCTTGAGAGTAGAAGAAGAATCTATCCAGGTAGACATCTTGAATGTATCCGGGGATTTCCGGAAAACGTGATTACTGAAGGAAGACGTTCATATCTTGTTCTTGGACGAAAATGCCGGTTGCCGCCTAACTTGCAGAGATTTGAACTAACGTCATTTAATACCGTCAAAGTCAACCACGAGTTTGAAATACCCGAGAATTTGAAATGCTTGACATTAAGAGAATTGGGAGGCTTTGCTGATTTTTCTAAGTTAAAGTTCCCCAAAAATGTGAAGAGAATAGATCTTCTGGATCAAAAAGTTGGCTCCATAGACAACTTCTGTTTCCCTCCTACATTGCATAGTCTAAACTTAGAACGTAATGACATCACATCGATTAATAACACAAACCTTCCACAATTTGAATATTTGACGGGTTTATACTTGGGATCAAACGAGCTACGGTACAGCGCTTCCTTCAATTCCCAATTACCACCAAGCTTGAAATTATTGGATTTACTGAGCAACCATTTACAGGATTGTATTATATTGTCATGTCCCAAACTACATACCTTGAGGTTGTACAATAATAAGATAGGAGGGATACTCAGCAAAGGCAAATTCAATGTACCGGATAGTATTGTTGTTCTTGACTTGCTGAGGAATAAGATCGAAGGCTTTGATAAACGATTCAAGTTCCCAAGTCAACTTCGTGACTTGAGTGTCTTGGGTAACAACATCCAAGTTCTCAATGCAGCGTTTTTTGACAATTTACCCGAGAACCTAGTTCATTTGAACTTGAACTACAATAACATCTCCATTCAGCTGAACGAAAGAGTCCTGCTTAAACGGATCAAGACGCTATCTCTTCGAGATAACAATATCGACTTCACGACAGTAGAGAAACTTCCTTCCCAAAACGGAGGTTTGAAGAAACTTGACGTTGGTAACAAATAATAATCGTCTCAGATTTTTTAACCTAAAACGGACCGAGGCGAGAATGCATGGCTTATTTCGTACCTGATTTCTACTTGGTACCTGAAGGTGACGTACGAGAAGCTGGCTTAAAGTGATGGGGTTACTCACAATGAGTGAGTTGGTAATTTGACGTTTACATTTTCCTTTAGTTATGTAGCAAATATATAAATGAACAATAGAATATTTCCTCTATGGAGTATGACAATCTCTGATTGTGAAATAAATGCTGTAGATCGTGACAGCTCTGGACGCGAAAACGATTTTCAGCCAATGAAAACACAAACCATCTTAATGGGACACTACCACCTGTCCCTCTACGATACCACATCGGACTACGATTGCCCAGACATTTAGCATGAACGGCAACACCCATGGCTACGGCTTGCTCATTACCATCCCAGATAGGCAAATAGTGGACTAGTTAGGCCCAGTTTCACACCCGAATGCTGTCTAACTTGTTCCCACATCCAAAAGAGGAGATTTCCCATCTGATCATTCTCACTGTTAAACCTCGCTTCCTCCACATGACTCCGACTACACGCCCAATACAAAAGGTGATGGAAACAGTTATGACGTAAATATGGAATGTCCCAGGGGAAAATGCCGGCATACAGTATGCGTCAACTAGAGCAACAGGATTTATTTCCTGTTTTAATCTCGTTATTGTATGTCCCCCTGCATTGTTCACTATTTTGTTTGTTTGCGTACCTGAATTTACAAACCACTTATTGTTTTAGTCAAACGTGCACTTTTACCAATTGAATTATGAAACACAACACTAAATGAAAGTGATGTCGGGAGAAAATTATATAAACAGGAGGATCTGCCCATCGCCATGAAGAAGATCTGTCTTGATATCGTCAAAGTTTTTGACATATTTGAAAACACTCACCACTGAAATACCATATAGTAGCATCCGTTACGCCAGATTTGTCCTCCTATAGAATCAAACATACACTTCCTACCACCCATTTATAGAAATTCACAATGCCCGAGTCTCTTTCAGCAAGTGCCTTAGTGGTGGATACCAAAGTCTCCCAGCAGACGGATCTCGTCACAGCTACACTCACTGATTTACAGAAAGGTACGGCGGTTTCCAAAGATCATTTAGACGATGCTACATCCTTGGTGTTAGTGGTTCAAAGCGGCGGATTGAGTGACGCTATCGGTAGCTTTTCTGCAAGTTCTGATTTGAATACCCTCACATTAAGTGTCAACCCAAGCATAAAATCGGGAACGAACAACAACTCATCTTTCGGTAGTTCAATTATTCATGATAGAGACCAAAGGAGGTTGAAGCTCACATTTCTAGTCAGCTCGTTATTGCTATGCACGTTCTTTATCACCTTATGATGTGAAGAGTTGAAAGCACCACTAGCTGCACAGCTTTTCTTAATGACAAAATTTACGGTTTCATCTTTCTATTGTTTATATGGCGTTTAGTTTCGTCTAGATTTCATCTGCTGGACTCAATGGTTCAATATTTTACTTCTTAATAATTTCCTTCTTTAATTGCATATTCATTAACGTTCCCTTTGAAATGTTGCTATGTCATGCAGCGTAACTTCGTGTAGCTCCTATTGGAAGTTCCTTGTGCTGCTCATGTTGGATGCAATAAATCATCACACCGATGAGGCGCTCTTTGTACATATACAACACCGAAGTAGGAAGTTTAGGTTTCGAGCGATTATTTTAAGTGAACGAAGTAGGTTTAAACGGAGTACGCCAAAAAAAAAACCGTACCAATGTAACATAACCACAACGGAGTACCCCTTATCCAGGATGAAAATATCTCTTGGCCCAAGCGTACATGAAAGCTGTGCTCATAATACAATGGCCGGAGAGACAGGTCTCATGTACAGTATGTTATTTTTTGAAGAGTAGAAAATATGCGGACACGAGACGAAGATTGTAGCTTCCCTTCGAAAGGATATTTACTTTGACGAGGGTATTGTGATCGTAGAACATGGGGTAGGTGTTCATGTCCCCGAAGAGGGAAAGAATTGCACAAGATTAGAACGACGCGAAAATTGGGATTACTACGTGTATTTACTCTACAAAGGCCCTTTCCACGCAAGTAGTTGTTTCACGATAAAAGAAGGGCTCTGTTGCTAGGAACAGATTTTTGGAGCATGCCATTGAAATTTATCATACTGTGTTTCACATTTGATCTACATCACTTAGGTATGTACTGTATCCCCCTTCGACTCACTTGAACCGCCTCATTTCTAAGGTCAGACTAGAAATCTCAAACATCTCCTCATGATAGTTTCTGCATATATTAAAAACTGAAACAAAGAATCAGAGAATGAATCCTTGGTATGCGCACACAATTTTGGTCAGGTGACCACTGCATGCACACTTCGACTTTATTCATTCTACTTTATGAAGATAACCAACCGCTGTATGGAGATCTACCAGATACTTGAATTCACAGCATACTTACAAACCTATAAATCCCACAAACTACTATCCCCTATACTCAAGCAATATAAATATAGCAAAAATGGCGCCAAGAACTCATAAAGAATCAGCTTCTGAGTCGGAATCCAGCAAGCATAATAACTCATCAACGAATGGTGGAACAACGAAATCATCTCAAAAGGCTAAGAACCAAGCAGCATTACAAGCACAGCAGGTATTTCTTTCCAAACATATTAACTCAAACGGCCCACAAGATAAACCAAAGGTTCACCCATTGGACTTCGACGAATTCGACGAAGACACTTTAGTGAGATATAACAAGAAATACAACTTGAACTTACCAAACCCTATAAGCATCAATAATGACATTCTCAATAGCGAAATCGGAAAAAAGACGTTTTCCAAGAAGAAAAAGAGCAGAGCCAGCTATGGAGGTGTCACTAAGCCCGAGATGGCCAACCATTTGAAGACCCACTTCTTAAACTTACCTACGAAAGAAAACGAAATCCTCACCAATTTCTTGTACAAAGTTAAGCACCAGGATAATGATTTCAAGCTTACATTCAAGTGAACGATAGCCTTCAGAGGAATTCTACGACACAAAGCGGTGTTATAATGCTTTCTTGATGTTGTGAATCTCTGCAATATAGACAGAATGGCTCACTTGTTAGTGTACCAATATGGTGCAATGGCCAGCCTACAATGGGGAGCTTTCGAACGATAATGACGATGCTACCAACGCAAATTATAACTCTCTTCCGTAGCTGTACTTTAACTGTAATATATACCAATTCGATTGGACCCGTATGATTCTTGTAAGGATTCTGTAGACTCGTGGTTTTTTACATGGCGCTTATTAAATAGCGTAGTACTACACAACAAGGCTTTTTGTAAGTGAGTTACCTTGCCTACAGAATGTAATGGTATTGCTACACTTTCTTCACGAGCTAAGCCGACGGGAAAGCCTCTCGCAGTGAATCACAATACCACTACTTAACGGAACCATATCTGTAAACTCGCTGAATTGCGGCTCTCTGGGTCCGAAATTATCGAGTTTTAACTAGGACATGTCAACTAGGCGAATCTTCACAGTGGAGACTTCAATTGCTGGCTGTGGGAGTACTGCTGTGTATGTCTTCACTATATAGGGCCACGTTAGGATCAGAGATGGTTATGGAGAATACGGTTACCCTTACTTTCAACTTCAACTTAATATCAGCTCGTCACTGCAAGGTTCGGAATCATTACCAACCTTATCAGATAAATATTCCCAACTCACGTAGCTTTGTTTCAGTGTTACTCTTGTCTTCAATGCAGTGTGGTTGTACTCTCTTCGTTACCGCCTATTCTTGTGGGGACTGTAACGCATTTTTCTTCACTGTCGGTGCTACTGCATTGGCGATTCTATGGTGTCGTGTGGATTGTCACTTGTGAGATTTGGTAGCACTGGTGAGAAACGTCTTTTGTCTTCTTCGTTGTTCCTTCGTTCACTTCCTCTGCAGCTGTACTGTACCGTACTGTTAGTATTCCTATTCTCGTTAACTATGAACACTGGATCTGGTTGATCTTTTTTCTTAAGACTTTTGGAAAAGCTGTGATATTTCATTTGGTTTCATTTGGTTTCATTTGGTTTGACTTTTTGTACTTCTTATACTCGACACATACCATATATTACTTGTATTTAAGAAGTCCACACTTGCTCGGATACATAAAACTACACAATGGAGTCGTCAACAGTAATTTTCATAGCCACCTTGGCAATCGCATTCATCTTCTTGCGCTGGTTGATTACTCCAATTCCCCAGTCCAACGAGTTCAATGTCAACCTTTCCCCACCAACCCTGGCAGAAAGCACCACTACTAGCACCTCCGGAAATAGCCAAGGTTCCACAGGCAACACCGCCAGATCGACTGGTGTAACAAGAAACAGAAGACAGGTTACCGACGGCATGATCGAAGTCGTTCAGACCATTGCACCTTCCTTGACGCGTGACCAGATCATCATGGACTTGAACAATACCGGATCTGTCGAGGTGACCATCAACAGATACATGGAGTTGGGCGGTCTACCATTCCCACCGGGTGCAGACAGAACGCCAAACAGAGCTCCTGCTAACAATACCAGTGCCAACGTAACTACAGCAAATGCTCAACCAAATGCCAAACAGCCTAGAAAGAAGCTGATCAACTTGCTCGAGAAATACGACATCAAGCCTGAAGATTTGGCCGGAACTGACTCTACCACCTCGTCCGGCACTGACAAGAACACAACCTTACAACGCAGAAAGCAAGAAATGATCTTGTCTGCTAGAAGAAGATTAGAAGCCCAATTGAAGAACGAGCAGGATTGGTCTCAGGTGATGAAATAGTACTACCGTTGAATAACCCTGCGGTTTAATGAACGTGGAGTCTGTTGGTTCAGAAGTCTACGATATAGAATAAAAATAGCTCATTAATTTATTAACTGTGGTAATTCTAGAGTACCTATAGAAACCTTGTAAGCCAGCTAAAACATGAAATGTACAGTTTCTGGAAGAATTCCTAATCTATCAATGTTGGCACTATACGTCTTTTGGCGTTCTTGGCGGGTTTAGTAGGCGATGACGACGCTTCCTTAGACTTGTTGAAGAAACTATCGATAGTTACTTTATTCGGACTAGATGCCTCCACCTCTACTTTCTTTGGCGAAGAGAGAGCCAGTGTCTCATTGGGAAAAGAAGCGCCTTGTTCTACTTCTTTAGTATTTTCTTGTTCGTCTATGTCCATATTATCGTCGTTATTAATGTCATTATTTTGTACCGATTTTTCTCTTTTAACAGTGTCCTCGGCGTTTGCCCTTGTTTCGTTTTCCCTTTCTATTTCACTGCTAACCTCTTGCTTTTTTATGTATACATCTCCAAATAAAGCCTCATCAAACGAGACAATCAGGCAAAAACCATCAGTGGAGCTGACTATGATCTTGGACCCATCAATATCCCATTTAAGATCTGTAATGGAACTATAATGCAAATTGGATACAAATCCCAAAGGCAGGAAGCTTTGAGTATCGTATATGATGACAGAATCTTGAGTAGCTACTGCAAATATCATCTTATAGGACAAGCTAGTGGCCGAAGGCAGGCTCAACTCAGAAACTTTATATAACTTGGGGTTGAATGCAACAGCAATTGCTGGTTTGTTCAAATTGGATATCTTGAATATAGGTGTGTGCAAGAGACTGGATCGGGTGTATACATAGACGGTATTTTGGATAGAGTCTTCAGTGGTGCCATTATTTGGTTTAGTTGGGGCATCAGCACTGGATGGTATATCTTCTGAAGTTGTAGTTTCATCTATATTTGTGTCAGCTTCTGTACTATTGGTCTCATCGCTGTTGCTCTCCAAACCGGCAGGAGTCAAGACTAGACTTCCATCGGGTGAAAAGCATAATCTTCTAAAGAAGGATTGAAGCGTTTCCGAATGGTAGAGGTACTGGTTGTTAAGCTTGGCGAATTTGTGAACTAATTTAATATCTTCCACTTCATCTTTCTTCTTGTGTTTGACAATTGTATATACATTGACAGATCTATCTGCCGATTGGCTCACAACAAATTGATCAAGAGGATCCCAATATACTCCTTGTATGTAGTGATTGTGGTGTTTTATTGATGTTATTAAATGTCCACCCAATTTTTCGTTATTTATGTCGACTTTGTATACCCTCATGATGTTATCCATTGATCCAGTGACTATATATTCGGAACTTGGCGACCAACAAATATCGTTAATCTCCGACGTCGAAGAACGGAACTGGCACACTGCCTGCCATGATTCCTGAAGTTCGTCGTCTTCTTCGTCTTCTGTTTCGAAGCCTTTTAGTATTCTATCTGCCAATTTCCAGAGGATAAGCGTTCCATCATCTCCAGCAGTAGCTAGAACATCTCCGGTTGCATTGAAACGAACGACATTGACTGCTTGTGTATGTTTCCTCAAAGTACTCAAGTACTCTACCGATGTGTTCTGCGGCGAGTTGGGGTCTTCATCTTGCTTGGAATCCACATGGTTGTGGTGAACCTTCCATACTCTTATATTATTGTCTCCTCCACCAGTGACCAAACGACCGGAAGGACCAGTTTTATCGGGTGAATTTGGCTGGAAATCCACCGAATAAATGGGCTGGTTATCATTGTGCCAATGGACGGTTATCGTAGAGGCGTTCATCCTGCTTCTTGGTCTTCTTCTGGCTGTCAATGGTCACCTTCAGCTACAGCGGTTGATCTTATAAAGGTCAATAGAACAAAAAAATGTGTTTATGGAAGACGCGTGGAGAGTCACAAGCAAAGTCATGTGACCATGCTCACACTCATCTGAGAGTGTTCAATTGGAGCCGTTTCTGGATAACTATGGCGTGCAAGTAAGGAAGATAAACTGGTGGACTCGGTCAGAGAAAGTATACTGATACTTCACTTCAACTTTCTTAAACATATTGGTTAGACTTCTCATAAATATACATTGGAGTTTGTATATTCTTAATCTATTATCACTTAGCAATACAAGCTCACCATGATCTTCCTTGGCCATAACCTAACATTCACCATAGTCGCAGCCGGTGCTGGCAAATACTTCCCGATAAGAAAAGTCTCGAGCGCTCGTAAAAGATCGAGCGGCTCCACATTTGGGAAGCCTGTTACTGCGAATAATCAGGACTACTTAAACGTACAATTGTAGACCACAATTCTTCCTTGTATTTTGTTACAAGTATAGATATATAGAGCGAGCGTAGCACGATAAATCAAAATGGGGATGTACGATTTTCCTAGCCAGGAACCGTTTGTTGTCATGAACAAGAACGGAAGTATCATCTCAACAGATGACGAATTGCCAACTGACGACGAGTCTTCCGAGGCAGAGATTCACGACGGTCACGAACAAGCCGCAAACAACACCAGAGAGCAGATTGAAAGGGAGAAAACCCCAATTGTTCATCTGCAATATTTGTACCAAATTCCCAAGGTCAGCATCTCGGAATCGCAGATGCCATTGAGCCCTCCAGCGCAATCCCAAAAGCAAGTGCTTCAAGACTACTACGATAGCTATGCTGAACAATACATGGATTTCATGTCCAATAACCCCACTACATACCACGTCATAACTCATTTAAAGTCTTTGTTGACAAACAACGGGTTTAAGTATGTCAAAGAAAACGAACTTTTCAAAAAGTTGGAGCCGGGATTTTACTTCACTTCCAAAGACGACCAAACTCTTATAGCATTTGTAATTGGAGGAAAATGGGAGCCATCTCAAGGAAGCTGTTTCATTGCCAGTCACTGCGATGCATTAAGCATCAAATTGAACCCAAAGGGTCTGATTAAAAGGAATGTCGAGGACTACGAGCTCTTGGGTGTGGCGCCATACTCAGGAAGTTTGAATGACCTTTGGTTGAACCGTGACTTAGGTTTGGCAGGAGCTATCTTGGTCAAGGATAGTGAAACCGGCAAAGTCCTGAGAAAGTTGATTAATTCCGCTCCGCATCCAGTTGGGTTTATTCCCCAATTGGCTCCCCACTTTGGTATAGAGAAGACATACAATAAACAAACAGAAATGGTACCTATCGTCTCCTACTCTTCTGACAAGGGATTGAGCCCCACAGATGAGGAAAAGGCTTCTATCCTTTACGGAAAACACCCATTGTCGTTATTACGATACGTGTCAGAATTGTCATCAACTTCTCTTTCAAGCATCGTACAATTGGACTTGGACTTAGTGGACGTACAACCTGCTGCAAGAGGTGGAGTCGCCAATGAGTTCATCTATTCTTCGAGTTTGGACGATAGATTATGTTCATTCGATTCAATTTACGGCTTAATCGAATTCAGTCAGGAATTCTTGACTAATAGAGATATCAACGAATTTGACGGCTTGAATGGTATCTATTTGTCTAATCATGAGGAAATCGGAAGTGCCACTAGAACTGGTGCTGGTGGAGGCTTTTTGATTGACACATTGAAGTCAGTTGTCAGTTCTCGAAGTAAGGAAAATGCTGTTGAACAAGTCTTAGAATTGACCAACAACACTATTCTCCTCTCAACGGATGTTACCCATGCATTCAACCCTAATTTCAAGGATGCCTATCTTGAAAAGAACTTTCCATTACCTAATACTGGTCCCAGTATCAAATTAGACTCCAATGGTCACGTTCTTAGTGATTCTATTTCTGATTCGTTCCTTCAGTCAATCATCCTGAAGAACTTGCCAGATATCACATTGCAGCACTTCCACATCAGAAACGATGGAAGATCTGGTGGTACTATTGGTCCAATAATGAGTGACGGGCGTAGAGGTATTAATGGTGCCAAGTTGATCATCGATGTGGGATTGCCTATACTCAGCATGCATTCTATTAGAAGCACAATGGGCTATAAAGATGTTGGTATAGGAATACGGTTCTTTAGAGAAGTCTTCAAGCAGTGGCAGGATGAAATTAAAAGCTTTCATATAGAGAAAAGTTCACAGTAGATATCAAATATAAATAATTCGATTCGAATTCTTTCTAATTGTTTATTAAATGCTATTTTATAGGTATATGTATGCTCCCATCTTTCTTTCGGTTGGATGGGTTCATGAATGAATGAATCAATGCTTGTAATAGTTTCCGAGCCATAAAGCTGAACCACCTAAACCGGAACTCTTAAAGAAATCACGCATTGTGTTTGTTTCTCCTACCTTTGGCCATGAGACCCAACTATTAGTATCATAAATCATAATGTCACAATTGGATGGTGCATCAGTCCATCTTTTAACTTTTCTGGTAGAGCCGGAAATAGTATCAATTTCAGATTCAGCTAATAAACCTGCAGTGTTGGTTGTATCCATTTTTGCAGCAGGACCACTAGCCGGACATCCTGGAGAAGTACACTTGGTATTGGCCATTACGAAAGATCTTCCGTAGTTGGCCAAGCCACCATATACCTTCGACATTTGAACGCCTGCTTTCTGTAACATTTTTAGAGCTTCGACAGTTTCGGTCTTGTTGACATGGCAGTGTAATTGTGAATCAGTACTCGAAGACCAAACGCCATAGTCGTATGTCATGAAAACGAAATAGTCCACGTAGTTTTGAATATCCTTCACTGGAAATCCTTGCAAATACCAAAATGTGGAGGGGATAGAAACAGATAACGTTTTTCCAGCTGGCAACTTAGACTTAATGGTCTTGATTAAAGACAAATATTTTCCTCCATTACCCTTATAGTCGGCTTTGATTCCTGGAATATCTTGTTCTTGTGGATATTCCCAATCTAAGTCGATACCGTCCAAGTTGTATTTCTTAATAAAAGCAACGAGATTGTCCGCAAATTGGTTTCTAGTACCATCATCGCCGACAATATGTCTAAACACTTGGTATGTCGAAGGACTAGTGCTGAAATCCCAACCGCCAAATGTAGCAACTTTTTTAGCCTTCTTCAATTTCAAGAAAGGACTGGATCCAAATTTGCTGGTATCGATAGCAAATCCTGTAGAAGTATCTCCAATTGGAACAAAAGCGTAATGAACTGTGTCATAAGTACCATCATCATACAAAGAAGGATTTGATGCCAATTTGGTGTTAGTAGTATCCAACCAGTACACAATATTCTTGAAGCTAGCAGCCGGGGTGGTTCCAATGGTACCGTATCCACAGTTCGAAAGACAACCAGAAGTACCTGGAGCACCAGTGGGACTTTTCACACTGTCGCAGAATTCCGAAGTTGTTCCACAGTAACCATACTGACTACAGCAAGCGTTCAAAGGACACTTAGTGTTGAATAACGCTCCTGGAGCTTGTGGACCACATTGGGCTCCTGCAACCGAAGCTGGTTGAGGAGGAGTTCCAGCACTAACACAGATCTTGTCTCCAATCCAAGGATGGCCACCGGTACAACCCATCCAATTGAATGTGTTCGCATTCCACTTATTCAAATTGGCTTCTGTCTTCACATTGGAGAATTTTGAAATCAAACTTTGACAAGTTTCGCCGCTTGCAACCGTATGCGCGTAACAGGAACCATCTGCATTCTGTTTTGCATCCACTTGCGTCACCCTTTTCTCTAAGGTAAGAGCGCTTGTTATGTCTAAAAGAAAGGACGCAGCCAAGGCTACTATTATCACACCACTCTTCATTGATATAGGGGAGTCTATGCTGAATATAGATGTTGTAGAATGAAAAATCTAACTTGAAAATAGAGAAGAGGCTACTTTTGCTTCGTATTTAAGCTTTTCTCGCGCGTATATATGCTACATAAAAAAAATACCGTGTCGAGGCTTACGGCACGAAACAGATATCGCGTGGTGCTTAAGTCGTTGGAGCAACTGTAGCCATGGATCTGCCCCATGGGAAAATGGCATTGTCGTGTGCAGAAATTTGGCGACTGTTTGCAAATGGCTCCTGTGAAGCATTACACGTCAATAGAGAAATGATATTGAATACATATTTTCTGACAATTAAACTGTCCTTTTTCTTGACTTCGCTTAATCTCACATCACATCAAAATGACAATCATGATTATTGGCACTTCTCTCCCTTGGCCTGGCTCAGCATAAGCCCACCTTTATTAAAAAATCATGGCCTGAAACGGCTAACCGAAGATAAATGTGCACCCAACTTTAGTATCTTCCTTGTAATAGCCCCGTAAGGCAGAAACAGAATACAAAAAAAACGACAACTGCAGGACTCGAACCTGCGCGGGCATAGCCCAAAAGATTTCAAGTCTTTCTCCTTAACCGCTCGGACAAGTTGCCTTATTCTTAGTCTAAGTTTTCAAACTTCTCGGACGAGAATTGTTCAAATCACGTGATATTTTTCAAAATTTTTTCTAGAATCAAAAAGAACGAGTAGAGTCTTTACAAGGTTAAGTAGGAGTCATCGGAAGGTCAGCTGTGATTTGTTTTGAATATTCTTATCGGTATTGCATTGTCGCTACCTAAATACTAGTCAGGCTATTATCTTATAGAAACCCTGACCTGTGTCACTTATAAAACCGTAACTTACAAGGCACTGCTCACTACTTTTCATTGATAGTGTAATAGATAAGTGAAGAAGAATTAAAGCAAGAATGAGAAAGTTCAATCCCGTTTCGACTCAACGCTTGTGTCATAACATCAGACGTAGCCTTGGATACTACTCTAAGTCAGCAAGAACATTTGCCCCACGTACAAGCTTGGGCGCTACTCAGATAAGATCATTCCACGCCTCTCTTATCAATCCTATAGACTTCGATCCTTACAAGACATTGGGTGTGGACAAGGGAGCAGACCAAAAAGATATCAAAAAGGCATACTATCAATTAGTCAAGAAATACCATCCTGATGTCAACAAGGAAAAGGATGCAGAAAAGAGATTCCACAAGATTCAGGAATCGTACGAATTATTAAGCGATAAGGAGAAGAGAGCACAGTATGACCAGTATGGAGCCAACGCTTTCGATGCTAATGGAAACTCGAATCCGTTTGCAGGTGGCCAGAACCCATTCTCAAATGGTAATCCATTTGGCGGTGCAGGTGGTCAGAATCCATTTGGAGGTATGGGATTCGACTTTGAAGACTTGTTCAAGGAAGCTTTCACTGGTGGTAGAGGAGGTGGTGGAAGAGGATCCTTCGTTCAAGAACACGTTGGAGACAATATCGAAGTATTGAAGACTATCTCATTTAAAGATTCTATTTTTGGAACCAAGGTCCAAGTGAACTATAAGGCCGTGGATTCTTGTAACACATGTCAAGGTAGCGGATTGAAGACTGGCAAGAAGAAGTCTACTTGTCCTACATGCCATGGAACTGGTCAAAGCACACATGTCTTGGGTGGTTTCCATATGTCTTCTACTTGTAATACCTGTCATGGTTCTGGTGTGACCATTCCAAAATCGGATGAATGTGGCACTTGTCATGGACACGGAGTACAAGAAGTTCCAAAATCTACTACAGTTGAATTACCATGTGGTATTAGTGATGGTACTAGATTGAGAATGCCAGGTGCTGGAGATGCTCCATTTGTCACCAAGGATCCATACAATCAAACCAGAAACGGTGATTTGATTATAAGAGTCAATGTAACCAAGGATCCTAAGTTTTCCAGAGTGAATAACAACATTGTAGTTACCGAGGATATCTTAATGACCACCGCTGCATTGGGAGGTGAAATTGTCGTTCCTACAATTGATGGACAGAATATCAAGCTTAAGATTAGACCAGGAGTTCAGAACGGCAGAAAGTTGACTATCCCGGAGAGAGGTGTACCAATTAATAGAAACTTAAACAACAGAGGCGATTTGGAAGTTGTATTAAATGTGAAGACTCTCGTGCCAGAAACTCCTATCCAAACTGCGTTGTTAGAGGCTTTGGCTGATGCATACAACGATAAGAATGCCAAGAGAACAGACGCTCACTGGAAACTAGAATTAGACGACGAGAAGAAGCAAGTTGATGAGACTTATGATGAAGGCGACTTAAATCCATCCAAGTTGCATCGTATTGGTAAGTTTTTGGGTAAATTCTTCAACATGGATCCAGAAACCCAAAAGAAGAAGGACGAAGAGACTGAGAAAGATGGTAAGAACAAGTAATGTGCACAACAGGTTGGAACACAATATTGTAGAAAGTTATTTATTCGGTTGTATATAGTTATTGCATTGTAAATAGTTTAATGGACCTGTCTGCACCTAGAAGTATGGCTCATAGGGAGCCTGTGTAGCGGCAAACATTGTTAGCCAAGACAATCCCATACTTCCGCTATCTACTGCTGAGCCTATTAAGTATGCATTGGAAGAATTTACGGGCTCCGTGCTCCCAATTCGAAGGTTTCTGGCCACAATGGATCTGGAGTAGAAAGCCACCCCATGGGTGTGTCTTGGCTGTTTCTTGCTCTATTTCGAGTATCACTACTTTTTCCATGGCTAAACGTAAGGTCATAAAGCTATCATCCTCAGCTACACACCACAACCACTGTGGCCTCGCAGTCTCCAACAGAAGTAACTCTGGAACACCTATTCCGGATTGGGCCAGATGGATAAATTTTCTGTTCCTGCACCGACTCCGTCCTCGAAATTCGCGTCAACCGAAAGCAAAACAACGCGAAAAAGTTGATTTGATGGGGTGTACTTAGAGGGTAAACATGCCCTGTGATGGAGGAGGGGCAGCTAATGAACAAAGGCAGCGAAGAAACGAAATTACGATTTCCAGCTGGCTCGTAGATGTGACGGGGACAATCGAGGTTCCTCTATTCTATTGGAGTGGAGTGGGGTAAGAGCTCATAAATGAGATGACTATCGTAGTAATTGGCTGCGCCTACAGAACTGCCTACACGAAAACGAGCACGCAACTAATGGCTAGAAGCTGTTACATGGAAGCACAGCTTTCACCCACAAAGGAGAAACAGAATTCCCCTGGAAATGTAGACCACAAGTCCTGTTTCCGACCCCTCGGACCCCACGCACAGTCACCGCTCCCGTATCCTACCTCAGTTCTCCTTCTGTCTCTCTGGAAATTTCACACCCTTACCGTATTTTTTGGCGTCTTATGTTTTCGTGTTTTGGAACCTGCAGTGCATAATGCAAAGGTGACTAGTCAACCACAATGCTAGACTCATTATGACTGGTTGTATGTGTCTTATGTTGGTCATGAAGCCAGTAGCACCCGCTTTTCGTTCCGTGCATTCGCTCGGATCACGCTGGTGGCGTTGAAACTTGAATTGGAGTGTTCGGCGAGTCTGTTTGTAAAATTATTTATTTTCCTTGAATGCATCATTTGTTGTACTATTAATATTTCTGGGCTGGAGCTGCGTCTATTATTGGCAATATCATAGTAATACTACTAGTTAATATTATTATCTGTTGTTCTCTTCACATCGACGTTATATATATTAAATGTATAGTATTTGCGCCTAGCATATGGTATTATATATACTTTATATTTGTATACTTCGTTCTTTCTCTATATGAGATATTGATAAAGGCTTTGATTCACTCCCCACCAGACTGCTACCTACGGGAGCTTCCACCGTAATTCATACCTATCCTTGCACCAGCTTGCACACACTCGCTCCGAAACCGTGCCTTCTATTTTTAATAGTAAACAGCCTTTTTTATTGTTTGCTTCAAGCGTTGAAGACAACACCAGCAGTATAGAAACCACCAGCCCCACAGCAGTCGATCATTCCAGCTCTCTCCTTCGTTTATTAGTGCTCTTGACATCGATCCAAGGCCCTACTGCTCCAACCACAACTAGATCACTTGTTCGTCTGGTTACGATCAACAACGACAATAACAACATTACGACTTCTACATATTTACACATTCGTTAAAGCAATGACAGCAGCTACCACAAAGCCCAGGGATATTCCTAAACTCCCGTCTGTCCTCGAAGTGGACCACAATCTCGAAGAAATAGATCTCAGTACTGCCACTCACATTGCAACGAAGACCACGATACCCACGGTGGTAAGCGCTACTATTGAGAAAGCTCGTAAGCCTTCTCCATTGAAAAATCAAGTCCCAGTTACACGTTCATCTTCATTAAGTAGCTCTGCTTCCAACAGCTCGGGTCATTCCTCCAGAAGTGCTGGTCAATTGTCCAATTCGTCTTCCACAGCTTCGTCTTCCTCACAGTACATCATACAGCTTGATAAAACTCCCACCAATCTCACACCCAGTCAAAGGATGCAAATGCGTAAGATCCAGTTGAATAGCCGAATTGCAAAGTTCAAGTCGGATGAAACCAACATAAGACCAACTGCATCGACCATAGCGACATCGCCAATTCCTATGGAGACAGTTGATTCTACTGAAATAGATGATCAAGACGAGGAAATTGATGAAAATGATGTCTTCAATGCTCCTTTATCACAACAGCTCATGGCAATCAACCAGAGAGAGAAGTTCTTGTTCGATAATACGGAAAGGAAGTTCTCATTGACAAACACAGAATCTACAAGAGCATCATCAATGATGAGCCACGAAAGTTTCAATGATACGTCTTCTTCTGTTTCAGCAGAAGGAGAAGAAATTTCATTCTACAAAATGCCACACAATCCGTCATTTACGAGCATTGAGTTCAATAGTATATCCAAGGATGCACAAGAATTAACACTTCTCTTTAATAAAGATGAGTCGATCCAGATTTTAGAGGAGAGTGCTCGCCGGAAACAATTGTTGCAAAACTTCCTGAAGATCAATGCCTCGTTACCATCAATACCGTTGCCTGAAATGAAGCACCCTACACTTAGAAGTGTCTCGTCTACTGTATTTGAGAATCCAAAAGCTCCAGCAAAACAGGTGAAAAGAATGGCTTCTCACCCCGTTCTTCCTTCCCATGTCAAGACTATACCTCCAAAAGCCCCTGCACCAGTGTCAAAATATTACACATTCACTCGTCCAACTTGGTTGCCTCCTAAGTCCTCCTATGACAGACGTAAACATCAGAAAGAATCAGAGGATATAATACACCAAGCAATCTTGAGAGAATCTCAGGAACAAGCCAAAAAGTTACAACTCTTGGAATCTGTAAAGAAGTTGAAGGTTAAGGACAAGAAGAATTGGGAAAGCTTGATCGCAACCAGTTCAATAAAGGAGTATGAGAATAAGATCGCTTCGATAAAGAAGTTCTCTGACATGTACTGGAGAGGAATTCCTGAAGAAGTCAGATCCAAGGTGTGGTGGAAGAACCTCAATTACGTCTACAAGTTCCATAGCAATCAAGAGAGTAAGAAGAATGGTTCGCCAAACAAGTTTAGTGAGAAGTACTGTGACTATTTCTTCCAAAGGTATGACACCACCATTAGTGGCCATATGAAGAAATTGGACGAAATGAAAGCAGAAAACAACCAATTGAAGACCACTGTTGAAAAATACAAGAGAGACAGTGGGAAATCATATAAAAATTCCGTCTACGTTGATATAAAATTATTGGAAGAGAAGTCTTCCGTGAAACTTGCCAAGTTTTTGAATTCACGCTTGAAAAATTGCAGCCATATCAAATTGGCCAACATAAGGAAACTATATGATAACATAACTAATGATTTGTTGGATGTGTTCCCTGATGTGAACTACTTCCAAAGTCACCCAAATCTTCAGAAATTGACCAGAATACTAATTTGCTTCGTCTTGCATTTGCATAGATTGAACGGAGGTCTTCCAGATGTTGATTTGATGAGATTTTACCTGCCAGTATTCAAAACTATAGCTGCTGTCTTTCATTACAATTTCAAGAACTCATACAAGACTTTTGTGACGATTTGCCAGTTCTACAGTAATCACTTACCTAGTCTATTGCTAAACTTAAGCACAGCTGATGATCTGGCAGCAAAAGGCATCTTGATGGATTCATTGACAAGCTATTTCATAAGAGAATTTGAAGGCAAATTCAAATTGAATTTAAACAGGTTGCACACTCATTTCAAAGTTATTGGTTTGAGTCCAATTGAGTATTTATCCAATATGATATTGGGATTGTTTACAAACCTTCTTAACTTTGATTTGTCCAATCATATAATGGATCTCTTTGTATTTGAATGCGCCAAGTTCGAAGAGTTTATTATGAAATTAGTTTTGGGACTTTTAAAGCACACAAGTCACAAGCTCTTCGGCTCCAAGGAAGAGGTGCTCAGCATTTTGAGGGGCGAGGGTATTCATCTTGACAGAAGTCAGGACATTTATAGATATTTCAACGTTGGAGATCATCATGATTTTATAGAGGTTATTAGAGCAATCAAGATATAGCCAGGTGTACTTTAGATTTATTTATTTTTATATTACTTGTATTTATTAATGAATGGTATTTATATTACATTGAATCTAAACTTATATGCTACAGAGAATTATTTAATTTTAATGTTCTTTTAGACCTTTGCGTCGTTCAAGGTCTTTAAAAGTGCCGCACCGTCATCAGCTGTCTTGACTTTCAAGACGTACGTTTCAATCTTCGTGGTATCGACAGGGTTAATAGTTGGAATACGAACCATAGAACCGTTTCCAATTTGGGTGTAAGACATTTCCTTTGCGATTGCCACGTTCAACAACACTCTCAATCCTCCATCTGCCCTCACTAATATTCTAGACTTGTTGGAGTCCTTGTCTTTCAAAACTTTCAAGTCGCCAACTCCTTTATTTATGTACGGATTTTCTTTTGAGGATGGATCGAATAACATCAATTTTGTACGCTTGGTGTACAACAAGTCCTCTTTTTCCTCTCCAGTCGAAACATTCTCTACCTTTTCCGATGCTAGCTGGGCAACCGGCTTGAAATCACCACCAGTTTCTTCTTCTTCAACTTTTTCGTCGTCGTCACCATTGCTATCTTTAGTCTCGCCTAATTTGGCACCTCCAAAAGAGAACGAGGAAGCTGCAGGGGCAGCTGTTGCAGAACCACCAAATAAAGATGAACCACCGTTTGTAGAGCCAAAAGAAAAGGCTGGCTTTGCGGTTTCTGTGCTAGATGTGGAAGCGGGATTGAAAGAGAATTGGAATGCTGGTTTTTTCTCGCCTTCCCCTTCTTTCTTTTCTGGGGCAGCGAAGTTGAAGGAAGGTAAGGTGCTCGATCCAAAGCTTACTGGAGCTTTTGGCTCCTCAGTTTTCTTCTCTTGTTGAGAGAAGTTGAAGCTAGGAGAGTCATTGGTCTTGGGAGCTCCAAAATTCAAGGCTGGCTTAGAAGGGTCTGTCGTTTGGCCAAAAACAGAGCTTTGGGATCCAAATGTGAATGTAGATGGTTTTATGTCCGTTTCGTCAGTCTTGGGGGCACCAAAAGAGATTGGTTGAGCTTTTGGTTGTTCATTGTTTTCAGAAATTTGTGGAGTAGGGTTGAACGAAAACAAAGGCTTTGCTGGATCCTTGGCTTCGCTTGAGGTGTTTGATCCAAAGGAGAATGGTTTTGGCTCCTGTGTCTTTTCAGGGTTAGTAAAAGCTGCAAACGATACTGGGGCCTTTTCAGCTTCTTTAGTGCTCGATCCAAATGCAAAGGTAGGAGTCTTCGTGCTTTCATTGTTGCTTGACCCAAAGGAAAATGCTGGTTTGGTATCATCCTTCTTCTCTGAAGGAACGCTATTGGTAGATCCAAATAAAAATCCTGATGAAGGTTTCGACGTCTCAGAATTAGATGTTCCAAAGGCAAATGCTGGTTTTGCATCTGCTTTCTGAGTTTCTTCTTTTTTCTGCTCGTTCTGTCCGAAAGAGAAAGGGCTAGAAGTTGCTTTATCGGCTGGAAGTTTGAAAATAGCATCCTTGATTGGTTTATTGAAAGTAAAAGTTGGGCCCTTGATTTCTATCTCGGACTCGGAGTCCGAGCTGTCCTTCTCGTTCTTCTTGGCGAGTTTCTTAGGGTCAAAGGTAAAGGGTGAGTTCTTTACGGTTGGCTGAGTGGACAATGTGAACTTAGGACCCTCGACTTTGATATCGTCATCGGAATCAGAATCAGAATCAGAATCTACTTCGATGGCTTCTGGTTGGGCTTCTGGCTTCTTCTCCTCTGGCTTAGATGAGGTATTATTGTTCTTGAATCCAAATCCACCGTTGATCCCGGTAGATGGGGTTGATGAAATAGATGCTGGGGCAACTGGAGTGGCTCCGAAGTTGAAAGTTGGAGTTCCTTTCTTTGGTTCTTCTATCTTAGCAACTGGTGCAACAGAAACAGCTGGCGTCTTGGTAGATGTGGAAAACGGCGTGCTTGCACTGGTCGATTGCTCTAATTCAATCTTTTTGTAGTATTCGATATACTTCTCAGCAATCGGTGTGAAGTCCACCACTGTATTTGGAATATTCTTACTGTTAATGCTCTGGATGAACTTCTCGTTCAATGCTCTGATTTTGCTGTTCTTATCGGTATCCTTGGATCCTACGGAAGGAGCTGATACAGAACCAGTTGTGGTAGATCCAAATGATGAAGCATTGGATAACTTGAACGGATTCGAACTGGCGCTTGCACCAAAGTTGGAATTGGGCTTGAAGCCATTGGAAATGCCCAGAAATGCTGGCTCTGCCGGTGGAGCTGGCGCCGATCCGAGGTTTCTACCTCTTGGCTTGAGGATCTTCCTCTTGGACAACACCTCAGCTGATGCCTTCACCACTGGAGCATCTTCATCCTGTTCTTCGAGGAGCGATCCGTAGTTCTCCCTTGTAAGTTGGTCAGCGGCTCCTCTCTTAGACATTGGTAACTGAGACGTTGGATTAGATCGCCGTGTTGATGCGTGGAGTGAACTTACTACTACTATTCTACCTTCAATGGGTGATGATAACTTATATTTCATCACATAGAAAATTAGTGCAATTACGAATTTGTTTAAAGACCCGTGCCGCATGAGAGAAGAGACTAGTGTAGGGGAGCATTGGATGGGTAGCTGGCATGGCAGGTATGGCGTAGCAAGAGGCGGTATACATGGCATGGAAATCGGATATTTTTCATTGGAGGTTGGGGAGAGGTAATATCTAAAGGTGAACGGCTAGTATTTGGTGCAATAGTTAATGTATGTGTTTGCGTATGTTAAATATTTGTGGTACTAACAATTGAGCTTAGAGCGTAGTGGTAGAGTAAAGCTTAAGTAATTTTTGGAAAATATTACACAATGGAAGTACAATCAATTAGGACCGTGATCTTTGTAGCAGAAAAGTGCTTAGGAAATCATTTCAGTGGAATAGGTAGCTTATTTGAGTAGTAGATTCGACTTGCGAAGGATATACTAGACATTCAAATAACTATAGGTAATGTGGTTTCTCCAGGGTTTCGTTATACCCTCACAAGATAACTTTTCGGACGAAGTCTAGAACCATGTAGAGGGCGTCTCCTTATTCGGCCGTAAGTCAAGGCTGGAAAGTTTTAGATACTTCATCTAGTCTCTATATCTAAAATTGCACCCAAAAGAGTTGCACTATTTGTTAGGGCTGAGAGCCCTACTTCTTTGGTTGTTCCACGTGCACATTACTTCTCAATATATGTGACTGAACTAAACACAAATCTTCCTGATAAGTGCACACTGAGGATGTCCGCACTGTCTAAGATTGGCCGCACAAAAACAGCTCTGTATCACGTGAATCATCCTGTATCGTCCACCTCCTCCTCTTTTGGTATGTGGTACAGCGTGAGAAGGAAAAATTTTTAATAGTAGTATTTCTGAAGTATTTCACAGAACTCTTCTTCCTTTCCTTCTTGTCTACAGTAAGAATCGTTAGAGAAGTATGTGATGATAAAGATACCAAGTAGAATGAGTTAAATGAACCACCAGAAGCGTTGAGTAGCTTGATGTAGAAGAGAAGATCAGCAGTTTGGAGAAATTTGATGGCCTTCGTAGTGAAAGATTTTCACACTAGAACTACTTGAAAAGTCTTCGCTATGAAGTGTTGAATTGGTTGTCGAATAAATAATAGAAATAAGTTAAAGAGATCCAATGGTCTCTGTGCTCTCGAGATCACATCGGGATAATCCAGGAATAAGTTGGCCAGAATAGATTTGAGAGAATAATTATAAGATCCACCATCCAATATTTTACATGATTTACAATCAAAAAGTGCTATAGATTAACTCATTTTTACTTCTACTTGATTTCTACGAATAAAGTACTAACAATTAATTTAGAATGGCTCCAAAGGTTCAACAAACTAAGGCTGCCAAGGCCGCTGCCGCTTTAGCCGGTGGTAAGAAGGGTAAGAAAAAGTGGAACAAGGGTAAGGTTAAGGACAAGGCCCAACACGTCGTCATCTTGGACCAAGAGAAGTACGACAGAATCTTAAAGGATGTCCCAACCTACAAGTTTGTTTCTGTCTCTGTCTTAGTCGACAGACTTAAGATCGGTGGTTCTATTGCCAGAGTTGCTCTCAGACAATTGGAAGCTGACGGTATCATCACCCCAATCTTGACCCACTCCAAGCAAGCCATCTACACCAAGGCTGAATAAATTCTTTAAACGTATTTAATAAACTTAACGCCAACCGCTAGTGGTCCATAATAAAGCATAATTTTGTATAATGGGAAATTATCATTACATTCTTATTTTAGGTTAGTCTTATTGTATATTTAATGAATTTATAAAATGTATAAGAGACGTTGTAGAACAATCCATAGTGCCAATAGCCTTAGCATACCTTACTAAGAAAATCGAGGCTCATAGTTTTTCATTACCACAGCTGCAAGGCACACTAAAAGACGGAAGATTATTGGCACCATATCACAAGCCTTGGGAAGAAGCAATGTACAGAGCTGTCTAGGATACTTTATCTCAACATTGACTACTTTGCTACAAAATCGCATTGTTTGTGTATCTTTCTCTCTGTCCATCATGTTTCTCTGTACTAATTCTCTGTACTAATCAGATTTTGGCAAGAACAAAATTGTACGAGCTCTCATTTTGAGAATTGTCACTGGTGAAAGACGTGGATTTATTCTCTTCTTCTCTTCGTTATATCTCGGGAACTACAGATGGCGTTGCATGGAGCCAATCCCAAGACACATATATAACCCCTTTGCATTCTTCCGTTGGTCTGTACTATTAATTGTCAAAACTCTATTTTACAGTATTATATTGCAATCTTATACTTAGCACTTAGTACTAGCACTATTCGCATTTACAATTATGCTCATTAGAAGTCGTTTACCACCATTAAGATTACCATATGCTTCGTCAGCAGCAGTGGGTATAAGGTCGCCATTACTGCGTAGGACGTTCATAAACCTTCCATTTAGCAATAAAACCGAGCAGGTCCATAAGGTTTCCAAGATCGTCAACTGCAAGCAACTGCTCATGTTCGATATTGTCGCGGATGTAGCCAAGTACCAGCAATTCATGCCATTTGTAGAACACTCATTCATTACGAAGAAGGACGTAAACGGGATTCCCACCGAGGCTGGATTGAGAGTGGGCTGGAAGCAGTTCGATGAAACATATGTGTGCAAATTAACATGTCGTCCTGATGATACCGTGATAGCTGAGAGTATGACTGTATCACTCTTTGAGTACTTGTATACGGAATGGAAGTTCACACCGGTTAAATCCCAATTACTTGGTGGCAATACCGATATGACGAAATGTGAATTGACATTGAAGTTTCAGTTCAAGAACCCTCTTTATTCCGCCGTAAGCGGGATGTTCTCGGATCAGGTAACAGGGATCATGATCAAGGCATTTGAGAATAGAGCAAGACAGGTGATGTTGAAACAGGCACAGACACAATCGTTGGAATTGGATGAAACTCCACAATAGCATGTACATAGACCGGTTGCACTCCGAGCCTTGGTGGTTATCGTATAGTCAGGTAACTCCAAATTATAGAAAAATGTAGATAGTTCGTATAATAAGATATGTAAGAGGTTTCAAATAGACAAGTAATGACAGTTGATACCAACTTAAAATAATTAAGCAATGTTGAAGCTGTTGATATGTACCCGAGCAAGGTATATATAACGAAACTCAATAAGCTCGCTTCTTTCGTTGATCATTTCCTCTATTCTTACAGTGCTACTTTTCTTATAATATTCGAATGCGTTCATACTATCTCTATAAAGATCTAACAAATACGGATCTGCTCGAAAGCGATAGTGTGATGTAGCATGCATTTTTGATGCTAATAATATAACCTTCCTTACCCAGACCATTAAAACCTTTGGGGTGTCGAATATAAAGAGAAATGAAATAAAAAGATGCAAAAGTGAAACAGAACGTCATACCTCCTTTGGAATCAATCCATGGGATCCAACGACGTACTCTTTCAAAAAATGGTTTGGAACCTTTGTCAATGCTGAATCAGGCAAATTGAATCCATTGATGTCTTTGAATGAGAAACTGCGGTTCTTTCTAAATCCAGTGGACTCAGATGACATGGTAGAAGATAAACTAATTAAACTGGTAGAGCTGCTGGATGGGAGCAACTCACCATTGTACTTGACATTCTTCAAGTAGGCAAAATTTAATGGAGAAAGTGTCGTAGGCTTTACCAATGACCTACTGACCCATACATCATCCATCGTCAATGGCTTGATACATCTGAGACAGTTACGGTAGTGCTTTCTTTTGCTAGGAACTTTATCTAAAGGAGGATACCACTTCTCGCTTCTAGAAAGACTTCTAGCTTTGGCAGGGAAAACACTCTCCCTTCCAGGTTGAGTCTCATTTGCAACTCCCAGGGAAGACTCCAAAACGTCTTCGAAAACTTCCTCTTCTTCTTCATCTTCTTCGTCTGTTTGGTGCAAATCACTCATGTTCTGGATATCATCTTCGTCTTCATAGTCGATTTGGGGGGATGGGGAGTTATTTCTCATAACAACATTTGCAAACGATCCTCCAGATGGATTTGGAGAATTGTTCGATTTAGGCTTCGATTGTCTTGGGTCTAATGTTGATGAGTTTGGAGAACTTTCGGCTCTAGATCTGCTTATAGAACCATAGTCCTCGTCATACTCATCGTCCTCGTATTCATAAGTAGAGTTCAATGCAGACTCATCTTCATACTCGGATTCTGTGAACAAGGAGAAGTTGGGTACAGAATTCGATCTCAGAACTTCTAGATTAGGGAAGCGGGCACTGTTTGCAGACGAGGGTTGAGGTACGCAAATGGGCGTAGACTCGTTACTCCTGGTTGAAGCACTTGCAGACGGAGTAGAATTGCTTGGTGTGACAGAAGTAACAGAAAGCTTGGACTTCAACTTCGAAAGCTTATCTCTAAACTTACTATTAGGGTCTGATTGGGAACGTAATCTGAATGTTCTAGATGCTTGTTGAGACTGCTTTGTTTGTGCAAGCAGTAAGGTCTGCGCTTGAGCCACCAAAGATTGCTCGGAGTTAGCATTGTCCTCACCGGTTCTGTTTCTTCTTCTTCTTCTTGGAACCGTTCTATATCTTGGCAACTCACGTTCGTTCAAGTCAAGAGCTATATCCTTTCCGATACCAATAGCCATATTCCAGTCTATGAGATCCTTTGCAGAAGGGAAGTTAAGCAAAACCTGTTCGCTTTCAATTCTCATTCTCAATACGTTTGGTCTCTTCTTGTAGTCCGTTGCCAAGCCAATCTTGCTGTGCTGCAAAGAATACGAGCGCATCAAGCGCTTGTTCTTCTTTTCTCCCTCGGTATATCCTATCAAGTTCAAGCGCTGACACATCTTGAAGAACTGCAAATCGGCATCGGAAGTATGGTTTGAATTAAGGTTCTTAAGTTCCTCCACTTCGAACTCGTTCTGAGTTCTTTCATTGGACTGAACCGTCGGTCTATAAGCAAGAAGGTGATTTTCCAACGTGCTTGGCACGTTGTAGAAGTTAATCTGAGTAGAGTTCAACTCCATAATGACATATTTCCACGAACGAGAAGGGGCAGGTTCATATGGAGTCAACCACTCGATTTTACGAGAAATGATGCCGATTTTATACACCGAAGGGGAGTATCCTGGCAAGGAATCACTCTTGGCGTTGTAGTGGTGGGAGATAGGGAATCTAGGACAGCCACCTGGCGGTAAGGTATCATATGTAGGTGGTAATACAGGAAATGGCTCTATGAGCTGAAGGAAGTTATCCTGGTTGGAAGAAAAGCTTTGTGCGTGGTTGCGTGAGTAGGCTTGATGCTGGTTTGTGGTTATGTGAGTTTGGGACTGTTTTGGTTGTTTCTGGTGTGTTTGGGTGGTACGTTCGCCTATGTCAGACTCAAAGGTGGAACAAGCCGATATGGAAGTCGGAGTGGGCGGAGTTGCGGGACGGTTGTTCTTGGACGGGCTTTGGTCACGAGAACTACTTTGGCTGGTAGAGCTTGTTTGACTGTTGGAACTCGACAGACAAGACAGAGACAAATCCGACGCTGTCAGGCTCGATATTAGGCCGTTAGACAGCTTATGCGAGAAGGTATTCTCCACAGCTGCCAACAGATCGGCAGTTGCAACTGGGGCAGCGAGCATCATGGCGAGAATCTATGGGTTGCGGTAGTTAGGATGTGATGGAGACTTCTGAGGACTTCTTTTGGTGGTATACCAATAGAGATCGGAAGTACGATTTTCTGGCTAGTTATTGTAATTGTGTGCTCAGACAACGTAGGTGCATCCAGATTTGGCAGTATAGGAGAAGATCGGAACGAGCTGGAAAACGGTAAATGCGAGTCGGTGGTGATCCAGGACCAGAGTATGCGACGGATGGAGTCGAGGATGAACGGGTGGTAAGTAGTGAGATCAACGGGTGGATTCCTCCTGATCTTAAGTGGAAATGGACAAGAATGGCAGAAGAAGAAGAGATAGAAATAAAACACGAGCTGTAGTAGGAGCCGCTGCGGTACACTTTTCCACGCTCTAGGTGTGGAATATTATCTATGTTGCTTGCACCACCACTAGGATTAGTGCTATTAGTAGATGTAGTAGTAGCAGATGCTGTACGTAAGCGTCTCACCAGAACGGGAACGAAAAAGAAATCACACTAGAAAAGGGGTAGCGATTATAGCGTTGTATCCAAGAACGGGCAAGTGTGGAATTGGAGAATTTCACAGTCGCCGATAAGATAGGGGACGAGCGAGAAGCCGGTATGAAACGCAGGTGTGAAGTGGAGCAAACGATCGGGTTATGGGATGTGATGGGATGCAACTACCGTGGTATTGAAAGAAGCGAAGAGGTCGAAGCGAGAAGAGGATCCTGGCGTATATATACAAGTTGCAGGGGACTCCTTTATGTTACTGTGGGAGTGCAATGCGGTATTACGGTACTACGGTGCTACCGTACTACCTACTGTTTGCTGGGAGATAAAACGGCTCAAGGAACTAACTATCCGCACTAACCTATATACATGAGAGAGTAGCTGTCCAGTGGACTGTTAAATTTGAAATAGCCATATACCTCGCCTCATACCCGAGTGATATCGAGCCACTGCTAAAACGGCAGTTAAAAGTGTAATGGACTTATCGTTCCTTTTGTGTCTCCGCTCCGTAACCTCGTAAGCTAAATTGCTTGAGGTACTTTGGGGCCTTTCTCCGGGAGCACGGTGCTGTAGCAGGCTTTTCTTTTTCCTCTTGTTTGACCGCTGTAGTCGTGACATGCTGCGATGAGGTGGATATAGGTCCACTGTGCAAATTGTGTGATAGCGGAAAATCGCAATCTGTGAGGCAGCGGCTCGCAAATATTCACAAGACTGTATGTTCTCTGGAACGACCGGTATAGCAAATGCATCTCATTACTTGTTATGCCGTATGGTCCATGCCTCATGCTACGGCTATAATTTAAACTTCAACTCCAGTTGAACCGCTCCTTTGCATTTTGACAAGTTGGAAGTTTTTCTTGCCCCTTTGTTTGGACCCCTTCTTGAGCATTTTGAATGATTGGGTTTGGGGCTGTTTATTGTCATTCTGCACTCTTGCTCCAATGCGATTGGATATTCCAGCTAAAAGTCATGGAAGAGCCGGAAACACAATCATTATTTTGAGGTGCTTTAAAAAATGCATCATAAGTGCCCTGGTTTGATTTAGACTCGCAAGGCTGTCTCTATATCATTACTAAGATTTTATACTTTGTGGAGCCTTTCGTAAAGGGCTTTGCCCTGGCCGTCATCTATATTATGTGAAATAGCAATTAACCTTCTTTCATTTGCACCCAATAAGTAATCAAGTCATCTATATTCAAAACTGGTACCTCTTATATACTCTGAGCAGCTTCAGTAAGGATTTGGTTGCTCAAAGCCTCTCTTGCTCAAAGTAGCCTAAACTCAAGAAGGAACACAGAAGATATGTAATGGACGGCCCTTAAACCTCAGAGGATTTTACTATCTGATCTTCTGATATCATACCTTATCTTGTTTCGCCGTATTACGTAATCATTATGTAATAAACTGCGTCAAATCTAATTTGTGACAGCTAAGATGTCGTACCTACCTTGTTGCACTCTCTAGAGCAAAGTCTACAAAGGTATGTACGCTTAAGAACGTTGGACATGGCAGACTTACTTCAAAACTTGAACATATAGCTTTGATTTGTGCTATTGCACATTCCTTCCACGGAAGTTTATACAATGTTTACAAATTATGTGCGAATTTAGTTATTATAGATATTTGACTAAAAAACTCAGCATTAATTTAAAACTAGGATTATTAGATATGCTTGCCATTGAACGTAATCTCAGATAATCAGGTGCAGCGAGTCTTTCATTGTGTATAAGTGGAGCGGCACCTTCTTTGGAGTCTATTAAGCAAATCGCAACACCTCGAGTCCATTGTTCTACTCGATGTCGTAGCCGACATCTATTGATTGTGTCAAAGTGTTGCATTTTTTGTCTTGCCGATAACCTCTCGAGGAGTTTCATGTTGCATTCTTTTGGGATCGCATAGATGGAGCCATACGGAACCACTGCATTATTGAGTAAAGCATAAATTCTAGATTTTCAGGTGCCATGTAACCTTTGTAACGATCGGTGCCGCTCCGCCCAGTTTGATCATATCTATGTCCCCTATTCTATACGATTCTTGGGGATTCCTTGAGAATTCCTTGAGTGCATTCTTACACTGTTCTTCGTTATTTTGAAACCTAGTAAAGACCATTAATAAGTATTTTCATTAAACTTTTATGTAGTTGAGAGGCACCAAGTAATACCAATAGTCTAAAAATTGTATTGCATCAATTTCATTTGACAGCTCTTTTTGTTTTTGTTGTGTAATTGTAACATTCACCACATTCTCGAACCACTTTACCATTGCAACAATGAACTGTTGATGCGGATTGGAGCCGCATCCTTGTACTCTCGACTGATAATTCTCCACCCGGGGACCCATGCTGGTATGTCCAAACTATTTCCCCATATTTCAGAAAAATACTACATGGTTTTCACGCCTAATCTAAAATGTAAACAAAAAAATGAGTGTACCTTTGTTGCATTTTTCAAAAGCGCAAATTCAAACATACTTCTTTAGTAACAATAATTGGCCTGGGTACAATAGAGGAGTAGACAGCTTATAGATACAAGGGTGCCCAAAAGAATAATGGTATATAAAGACTAATTGAACCCGTTGTTCAGATTGTTAATTCAATTTCTTTTCCCCAACAGCTGCAATCACAACACTAGTCATGAAGTTTGTCTATGTTCTAGTGTCTATCGCCCAGTTGTTGGCATTTGCACAAGCAGCGGTTAAGGTAAATCCGCTTCCAATTCCTAGAAATATCACTTGGAATGACGAGAATGCTATTGTTATCAATTTGGACAAGTTGAACTTGGACATTGCTGTACCAAACCAGATAATCGCTGATGCCTTCTACAGGACTGTGTCCACGGTTAAGAAGTTACAATGGTACCCTGCTGCAACGGAGGCTCCTATTTCTAGTTTTGTTCCTTTCCCAACAGGTGATCCCGCTAAGAGAAGAAGAGAGATTTTAGAAAAGAGAGATCTCCAGCACACTTTCGATTTGAGTGGTTTGGGTATTGTGGATATCACTGTCAACGACCCTGCTGCCGACCTTCAATTGGGAGTCAATGAGACATACAGTTTGACTGTCAATCTGAGTGGCATCAACATTGAAGCTGAAACAGTCTGGGGTGTGCTTCACGCTTTTTCTACGTTACAACAATTGATCATTTTCGAGAACAATCAGTACGTCATTGAGGGTTCTGTGGAGATTTGGGATTCTCCAATCTACCAGCATCGTGGTTTGATGATTGATACAGGCCGTAACTATTTGTCTATTGACAAGATATTGGAGCAGGTTGACATTATGGCACTCACTAAGTTTAATTCTTTGCATATTCACTTAGACGATGCTCAGAGTTGGCCTCTTGTATTGACCTCCTATCCTGAAATGATCTTGGATGCGTATAGCGCCCGTGAGGTATACACTGTCCAAGATCTTCAATACATCATTAAGTATGCCAAGGAAAGAGGTGTAAGGGTCATTCCTGAAATTGATCTTCCAGGTCATTCTCGTGCTGGATGGAGACAAATTGATCCGAACTTGGTAGCATGTGGTGATTCGTGGTGGTCTAACGACGTCTGGGCTGACCACTCTGCTGTTGAGCCACCTCCAGGTCAATTGGACATCCTTAATGAAGACGTGTACAATGTTATTGAAGATGTCTATAATGAATTGAGTGAAATTTTCTCTGACAACGTATTCCATGTTGGTGCTGATGAGTTGCAAACTGGCTGTTACAACTTTTCTTCCTTGATTCAAGCTTGGTTCCACGAAGATGAAAGTAGAACATGGAATGACTTGACTCAATACTATGTGGATAAAGCATATCCTATTTTTATGAATAGAACTAACAGACGTCTCATGATGTGGGAGGATATTCTCTTGACCCCTGAAGGTGCTCATACCTTGCCTTCGGATGTCATTTTGCAATCCTGGAACAATGACTTGATAAATATCCAGAATTTGACTTCGCGTGGTTATGATGTTATTGTATCCTCTTCATCCCACTTCTACTTGGATTGTGGTTACGGTGGTTTTGTCACTAATGATCCAAGATACGTTGATGACTACACTAATGATGTCTTCAACACTGGTACTGGTGGTTCTTGGTGTGGTCCATACAAAACTTGGCAAAGAATCTATGACTATGATTTCACTGCCAACTTGACGGATGCCGAAGCCGCTCACGTTATTGGTGCTGAGGCTTGCTTATGGTCTGAGCAGGTCGATTCCACCGTTTTGACTCAAAAGCTTTGGCCCAGAGCAGCCGCTTTAGCTGAATCCACCTGGAGTGGAAACCGTGATCCAGAAACTGGATACTTGAGAACCAACAACTTGACCCAGAGAATATTCAATTTCAGGGAATACTTGGTTGCTCTTGGATACCCAGCATCTCCTCTTGTGCCAAAATACTGTATCCAGAACCCACACGCTTGTGACTTGTACCAGCACCAGACTATTCTTGAAGAATTTGGCACCCACAACGTCTCCAGCTCTTAGTGTGGCAGTTGCTACTATTTTCTCCCGTAACCATTTCAAAATTTCGGTCTCTTTTATAAGCTTGTATAGATAATATAAATGCTTGATTTAGACAACCATCCCAATGTAGGGCCATTTGTAAGCACACTCAATTGCCTCTCTACCCATGATTGATATGCCTGTCTATACCTGTCTATGGCTCTCCAGAAATTTTGCAATTTGTTGCATCGCGCATTAGTAGCCAAAAAATCTCATCACCTAACTGAGTATACTGTGAAGTTTAGTTGAATGTGCTTCTTCTGTGTTAAGAACAATGAGCGAGTACAGCGTAGGACAGGTTTTGTCTGTCTTGAGAGGAGTATTTTCTTCATTATCGACGCATCAATATGATTCGTTTTCCAGTCAATTACATGAAATAGGTGTTCTTATTAAGAGTACTAGCGCTCTGGAACAATACCGATCTCTAGTTGGCAAGAACTCTGAAGTATGGAACGAAATTAATAAGATAATACAACATTCCTATGGTCTTCCATCGGACAGCGATGATTTAATCAAATATGTACGATTGTACAGGGGAATACTACTACTTGTCCGTAACATTGTAATGTATTGTGATAGTCAACTGGATGAAGTCGTTGTGAATTTAATCAATGATTTGGATACATTCATACGAGAATTTCCAGAAAATAACGAGTTCTTTGGGAAGACTACTATAGTATACTTTGAAATCCTTGCCAATGTTCCAAAATCCCAATGGGAACAAGAACTGAACAACAGGGCCACCATAGAACAAATCAATCTGATACTATCCGGTCTCGATTTGTCGGATTATCAACTACCATTGGTTCATTTTCTTGTGAATATCTTCCTCACCGAGAAGAAAGATGAAACTCATCATAACTTGAACTTGTACAATTTGTTGAAAATAGAAAAAGAAAATACTGTGTGTGATTTCTTGGTTCTTCAATTTCATGGTATTGAAGACTTTGAATCGTTACCTCCTTCTCAACATCGTTTGATAGAGATGTTGTATGAGCTTATCACGCACGAAAGCTATGGAAAGTGGTTAAGTGAACAGAAAGATAGTACTTACTTTATAGATTGGTTGAAGTTGAATCAATTATTGATAACCTCGAAACAAGATTGGAACAACTATGAGCTCATTAGTTTGTTATCGTGGACCTATGATTTCTTTGGAAAATACAGTGAAGCATCCATAGAGTCTATTCTAAGCGAGTCATGGGATAACGATATTCAAACCATTACCATTATTGTTTTGGATATACTTTCGGATTTGAGTAAGTTTGAGCAATCCAAACAGTTCTTGCAGCATTACGATACCATTACGCAACTAGTTAAGTTCTTGAGAGTAGTTCACGAAAATATTCAACCGATCACAATTAAACATAGAGAGAAAAAAATGATAGAAGTCAAGCAAGAGCAATTTCCGCAAGTCAAATCTTTGATAATAGAAGTAATTGCCTACTTATGCCACGAATCGTTTGAGATTCAAGAAAAGGTACGAGAATTGCATGGTTTGGAGCTAGTTTTATCAAACTGTATCATAGATGAGAACAATCCTTTTGTTAAAGAAAGATCAATTATCTGTCTTAAATTCTTGCTAGCAAATAACCCAGGAAACCAGAAGTTTGTAGCAGACTTGGAAGCCAAAAAGACATATGACGATGAAGTCCTTAAGGATATAGGCTACGAGGTTGAAATTGAAAATGGGAAGGTAAATATGAAGAAGTCAGCATAATTTCAGATCCGTCAGTGGAAATCAATTTTGTGGAAGTCTAATTAAATGTATTATAAATTTTGGGATAGATATTTAATAAATATTTATTGAAAAGAATTAAGAAGAAGTAAAGATTTTAGTATTTCAATTCCTTTTTGATGGCAGCCTTGACCTTTTCAAGAGAAGCCTCGTCAATCAAGTTGATTCTCTTCTGCTTAGTGCTTAAAGCCTTCAACTCAGCTGGCAATACATCCTTTTCAAAAGAATAGCCGTCGATAGTGTCCAATGCCTTGTTCACAACCTCAGAGAACTTAGCTGGATGAGCAGTAGATAATGAGATGTACTTGACGTTGTCCCCCTTAGCATCCTTGGAGATGAATCTGTACGAGGTAGTTACACCAACAGAAGTGTGTGGGTCCAAAACATACTTTTCTGGGTGCGTGGAATAAACCAGTTTTATGGTAGAGACGGTTTCGTCGTTGTCAACCCTTTCAGAAGCAAAGATAGTTCTTGCTGCTTGAGCGACTGATTCATCAGCAACTACGGATCCAGTTTCCTTCAATTGCTTCATCCAGTTGCTCAAAGTCTTACCTGCTTCTTCATCATTACCCTTGGCGACTGTGTCTCTAATCAAGTACCACAACAATCTCTCAAAGTTTGATGAAATAACGATATCCATAGCTGGAGAGTACGTTGCCTTGACTGCACCTTCTGCTTCAGTGCTCTTTTCATAACGTCCAGTTTTCATGAATCTGTCCAAAATATCATTCTCATTAGTAGCAATGATCAACTTGTCTACAGGCAATCCCATTCTGTAAGCGTAATAACCAGCCAAGATGTCACCGAAGTTACCAGATGGTACAACGAATCTGATCTTGGAAGTCGTGTCCTTCAAAGTCTTCTGCAATTGGAAGTACGAGTAGAAGTAGTAGGTTTGTTGAGCCAAAATTCTGGCCCAGTTAATAGAGTTGACAGCACCGACGTGATACTTCTCGTTGAATTCGACATCTCCAAAGATTTGCTTTACGATGTCTTGACAGTCATCGAATGTTCCCTTAACAGAAAGGGTATGAACGTTGGCATCTTCCACAGTGGTCATTTGCTCCTCTTGAATAGGAGAAATTCTGCCAGTAGGGTAGAGGATGAATACTGAGACATCCTTCTTACCTCTCAAACCGTAAATGGCAGCGGAACCGGTGTCACCAGAAGTAGCTCCTACGACGGTGATGACATCGCGTGCTTCGCTGGCAGTCTTCTTGGCGTTACGACGAGTAAGGAAGTATTCAAAGAGATTACCAACAAACTGCAAAGCAACATCCTTGAATGCGTAGGTTGGGCCGTGGAACAATTCAAGTAAGTACAAGTCGTCATCGATCTTCTTCAATGGAGTGACCTCTTCAGATCTAAAGGTGGAGTACGATCTTGCGATCAAGTCCTTCAAGTCTTCATCGGGGATTTCCTTAGAATCGATATACAATCTCAAAATGTTGAAAGCCAACTCCTGGAACGAAGCGTTAGCCCAATCTTCCAAAAACGTGGATGGTAACTGGGGGATTTCAGAAGGTAAGAACAAACCTCCATCCTTTGCCAAACCGGTCATCACGACGTCCTCGAAGGACAATGTTTGGGCTTCGGCAGAACGCGATGATCTATAAACTTTGGACATGTTCGCTTGAGTTCAGCTCTTGTTTAAATGAACGAATACTGGAAAGAAACAGTCAACAAATAAAGAAGTGACAAACTAATGGATCCGCAGCACTAAGACTCATGAATCATTTGAAAGACACCGACACCGCTTGACCGGGCAGTGAAAAATTGCGGTTGGAATTATGCGTCATAATCACGCGTATAAGTGTCATGTGATCTATATGGATATATAGGTTAGAGTAATAGCTTGCTTTGAAGACAGTCATTGAGAGTGTAGAAGGGAATAGCAGTATTGCGAGCGGTTCTGATAGTATATTTTGACTCATATTCTTGCTGGCTGTCGCTCTATGGGTATTTGTGGTTTTCCTAATTTACAATTGGGCTTAAGAGTAGCTTTCGATCGTCTTCATGGTAGCGACGATACTATTAGCGTAGAGAAGAGCACGTCTTGCTGCCTCTCACAATTAGGAAAAGCAATGTAGCGCCCACCAAATTGTCGAAAATTCTTCATGCTGCAACTGTCGATCTTGTAGATAAAGCAAAATAGAGAAGAAAGTATTACCTAGTTACTATATAAGGCATTAAATGGTCGTAATGTACATAATTCAATCTCATTGGAGTCACGTGATATACTTTCTGATGGTCTTCCAGCAAACACCAATAACTTCAAGAAAAATGTGGGTATGAAAAATGGCACAATCTTCCAAATAGACCAGCCCAATTGGAAGTACGTGACATGATAAAACGATGGATATTCAGGTGCCAATATAGACTTAACAGTACTCTTGTGGGTAATGGTGCGAAAGCAACCGCAAGTGGGAGCAGCAGCTACACTTTTACTCCGCAGACTACACCGTATTCTGATAAGTATTACCAACCGATCATCAGCGAAGGAATACGAGGAGTGGATAAACTAATAATCCCTCGGGACTTTGTGGCAAAAAACCAGGAAATAGATATTGCTGATGACGACCTTGACCGCTTGGCCCAGCAGCAACAATTGAAAGATATCGTTGCTACATTCGATGCTCCTATCAAAGTAGCCATTGGATATGGCTCGGGTGTATTTCCTCAAGCCGGGTATCAAAATACAGAAGGGAGCGATGTAGTCAAGAGCGATGGCGCTATCGTGTCTAATGGCACATCTACCCCAACACAGATAGACTTTATACACATAGTAGATGACAATCACGAATTTCATAGATTGAATCTCAAACAAAACCGAAACCACTACTCCATAAAGAGTACTTCTCTTATAAAGTTTGTTCAAGGCAGGAATGGGATATACTTTAATCCTTTTATTACTGTGAAGAACAAGCTCATTAAGTACGGAATTATCTCAGTCAATTCTGGAATCTTAGATCTTATAGAATGGACCTCACTCTATTTTGCAGGCAGACTTCAAAAACCAGTGAACTTTGTGAGAGATGACGATATCCGCATAAAGTTCCTCAATCAGTACAACCTCAAAAACGCTATGACTGTTGCCATTTTACTCCTTGAGTCCAATGTGTTCAATGAGAGACAATTGTATGAACAGATCACCAAACTATCTTACTTGGGAGACTTTAGGATGTACATTGGAGGTGAAAACCCAAACAAAGTGCAAAACATTGTTGACCTGCAACTTTCTCAATTCAAGAAGTTATATGATCCGATCTTGCAATATTTTATTCATCGTAACTATCTTATTATCACAGATAATAATGAAGAGATCCGAACTTTGAAGAAAAATCTTAATGTGAACAACAGAATCAATCTTATCAGTACATTACCGCTTCAATTTCGTACCCAATTGTATCTGATGTATCAGGATAAGTCCATTAAAGATATTGTCAGGGACCAACATTTAGCCGAGAATATCATAAAGATTGTCAGCAGGACTATCCAGATAAGTTCAGTAAAGCAGGCCATCATGGGAATATTCAGCTCCGGGCTTATAAAGTCCATTAAGTATGCATTTGCCAAGCAGTTGAAGTTCTGGCAAGGAGTTTTCAAGAACAAGTAATCCTGCTTATTCTCCTCCAAGAATTCATGATCGAAAATGACAAATTTTTGCAGGTCGTGGTTATGTACCGTGGCCAGTTACTAATTAGTCTCACAATGCCATCTATTCTCGTTGTCTACGTCATCAAATTACCTTGTGTATTATAGACCTATAAATAAATATTCGATTAAGTCGTTGTCAATACTATATTTTGAAGGTGCAAAATTCAACTTAGTCTTAAATCACCTAAATGTAATAATGCAGCGTGATGTGCATTTACGTCACGGCTAAGTGGACTGCCTAATTAGAAAATATACTTTTGTAGCGTCCCGTTGGCAACAAGCCGATCCGACCGAACTGCATATTTTACAAAATAACGCGGGTAGCAACTGCAAAAAGGTTCCCTGCCCGGAGTTTGAAACAATGGCGGAAACAAGAGAAACTTTCCGAAAGATCATACCATACAATTGTAGATCCACGGGTCGTCGTATCAAATGCTGAAATGTACATAGGACTAACTATACAAGATATGTAAATATGTGTAGAATGTATATGCTGTAAATCAAACTCATAACCTTTTAATGTGAACCATGGTAACCGTGTAGTGTAGAAATTATTAGTAATGTAAGTGTGTCTAGCTTAATGAGATGAATAATGCAAAATGACTGGTACATCTAGAACCCTTTGTCTAAAACGTTTAATGTGTAACTATCGCAGTAGCCGTAATTTGCCCGGAAACTTGACAGCTGAGGTGGAGGGGGCAACGTAGTATATGTTTTACGTGGGTAATAGTAATCCCGAGGAGTGGAGGATGCTGTCGTTAGACTGGCAGACTCTGGCGTGGTTGTACTCACGACATTATTGGAGTTATCGACAACTTTTGCCGGTGAAGATGCAAATTGTGATATTAAAGGTGGCGAAGTTGATTTTGGTGGTGTAATAATTTGTTGTTGTACTTGTAGCTTGGTTTTGGTGTGTGGCTCTTTTGTAACCAGTTGATGCAATCTACGAGATCTTGGCAAATCGGCTAATAAATTCTCAGGATAGATTTCTTCACTGAGCACGATATCGCTCAACTTCAGATCGAGCGATGGAATTGCAATTCTAGAATTACTCTCGTCGAACGCTTCATAGTTATCTTCTTCTTCGGATGAAGATGACGATGATGAGTAATTGCCGTTAGCGCTTGTAGTCTTTCTCTTCTTCTTCTTGTGCACTGTAGATGTAGCTTCGCCATTATTTTGAATATATGCAATTAAGTGAAGACGCTGATTTTGCTTTGTTACTAATGAAAAGGACTGCTTAATGAGACCCTTCTCGTCCACTTCTTTGCTGTCTTTATGTAATTGCTTGTATATGAGAAAATGGCTGTTGTATACTTTGGATGCTGACCAAAACTTTCCGTCGGTCCATCTCTTCATACCGCAAGTTGTCTCGTTCCATACGAAGATGGTGTTAGGCTTAATATACTTATTGCGCTCTATAGTTGTGAGTCTTCTATTTATTGTAGGAAGCTCCTCCTTTCTAGTAGCTTCGAGTAGAATAAGGGCATCATGGACTGATCTGATTCTTCCCCTGTAAGTAATTACATTGCCACTGTTAACGTTGAAGGAGGTAGATGACGAAGTTTCTTCTAACTCATCGTCTGAAGACAATAGTTGTGGATTGAATTCGGATATGATGAACATGACTGTGCCGATTATTGATCAAGATCCAGTAGTTTGTGTGCTGCGGTAGGATATATGGGTGTAAGTAAAGTAAAAAAAGTTTTTAGTTTTGGTGTTATAAGAAGCAAATGTGCTGTGGAGTTTAAGAAAACAATCTTACTTGCCACCTCCAGATATATATATATATTTAGTATATTCCGATACTTTGTCTCTATATTTAATTGTAAGCAGGCTATTATTAATTCACGCGGGAAAAAATCTAAAAGAATAATAATAATAATATATCATAGTGAGTACTGAAAAGGAAATTACAAAAAAAAGCAACCAGAGCAGCAATAAATCACAAAAAAAGCACGGAACAATCTAGACGAAGGCATTTGGCTCACTGTCGCAAGTGTGTCATAATATCCAGTAAAATATTTGCTACTGATTACTCATATCCAGCAAGGTTTGGTAGCATACGTCATGAGCCTAGATGCATCGCCACCTTATGGTGCAAACATGGCCTGATGCAACTCAATTCACATTTGTAGAAAGAAGGGCAACGCACAAGCACCAAGCTTCCTGACTTGCTGTCGCAAGTACGTTCCGGCCCTATTCTGCTGTAAGCCGAAGGTATGTTCTGGAGGTGGTTCCATGCTTACATAAAAGGGAATGGCTGTGTGAAGGGTTAGGGGTTAAGAACACCCTCGAGGGCCGCAGATTTTCCAATACCCATCTTGCATCCTAACCTTATAACCTAAAACGATAGCCGTGACCAGTTCTTCTATCCTTAACAATCCCGGAAAATAAATTTAGTTCTGTGTCTAAACTATTCTGCGAATAATCCATTACTCACCTAATTCGGTTTTAGACTGTGATGGGATCTGCATACTCGGATAAAAAGCGATGCTTCCATGGGTATCTGATTTCGAGTATATGCGGTTAGGGTGTTTCAAGGTGAAGTACCAATTTCAAAGTCCGTGATTGAAGTTCGTGATAGCTTCCCCATTTCGGAAACAGAGGATGTACAGTAAGGCTGATGTGTCAGGCTTCACGGCTGAGTAAGTGGCGATTTGGAGCTTAGGTGGCAAGGGCCAAAGATGTAAGCTTTGCTAATGGTCATTAAAGTTGGGAGCTTCGTTCAACGGCGGTGGGGCCAATTGCACATCCAAAAAATTTGTGGCATAAGTCTTAGTTTCACATCCGTCACATACCCAGAGGTACGACGTAATGCTTAAACCCAGACTGGGAAAATTGTCTCCCTTGTATGGTCTTGACCCGGGGCGTGAAATAAAGAGATCGCGTGATTCCTTGCGTGTGACTTCTGGAGTGTGATAATTATCACGTGTATTCGACCACGTTTGTCATTTCGCGACGACTTTCATAGTTTTCCTTGCTCTCACATGTGAGGGCTACACAGCTTGTTGGTGGAATAGAAGATTCCATGTTCACCGTTCTAGGCGGCTTCTACGTTGGTCGCACTGCATTTCTGCATGTTGGTTATTCCCCAACTTTCGTAGTGAGGGAGGGGAGAAAACGGTTGAACGCAGCGGCTGGCAAAGGAGGGGTAGACTTTTTTGCTCTCCAGCATCTGTGAAGAGGGGATGCCACCTGTGACACTCGACATTAGAGCGAGGTTCATCCGATGGTATGGCATATCCGAATTAGGAGTACTTCCCCAATGAAGGTGGTAGAGGTAGTGTTATATTTCCGCATTGAGAACAGTGTGTTGTGGGTACAGCTTCAGGTATAGGTCTTGACTCATGAGTCACTGCAGACAGACTAGAGGATGAGATGAGGAGATGAGAGGAGAAGAGTACGCGTGATAATGTACTGTAAAATATTGACAACAATGATCTTGGAGTTGTACGAGGAGTAGAATTGGAGTAGTGGAGTATAGTGGAGAATTATTCTTTACGGCAGCAACGATGGGAATTTTCAAGAAATTGAGATAGGTCAGGGAAAGTATCCACATGTTTCAATTATCAACTCATGGATGCAACCATTGACTTCCACCGCATCCCTTTTATCCCACGATGGTACTCTACGCTCAATTGCTCTGTTTTGATCTTGATTTGCTCTGTTTATTATTTTTTTAGCTATTGATCCATATCACTATTTATAAATATACTCCTCTAGAATTTCTGATCCCAGGAGTCCAACTTCATGGTACCATTCTCTTGGTAGTTCATGTGCATCTTGAACGCGTCCTTCAAGATATGTGGTTCATGCAAAGTCTTCTTCTTCTGGGAATAGAATGTAGCTCTGTCCAAGTACTCTTGTAATTGTGGTCTGAAGTCTGGGTGGGAAGTCTTGTCGATGATCTCCTTAGCTCTCTCTTTTGGAGAAAGTCCTCTCAAGTCAGCTAAACCTTGCTCAGTGACAATAATATCTAAGTCGTGTTCAGTCTGGTCAACGTGTGTAGCCATTGGGACAATACAAGACACACCGGTAGGATCAATCTTGGATGGTCTTGCAGATGGAGTGTGCATGATAGACAACTTGGCGTTTCTAAGGAAATCACCGGAACCACCAAGACCGTTTAACATTCTGGAACCCATAACGTTGGTGGAGTTGGCGTGGGCATAAATGTCAACCTCGACTGGGGTGTTCATGGCGATGACACCTAATCTTCTGATGATTTCTGGAGAGTTGGAAACGACTTGCGATCTCAAACAAAGCTTCTTGGAGTACTCATCCCAGTTTCTGTAGAACTCTTCAAAACCAGCCTCGGTCAATCTAATAGAGGTAGCAGTGGCGTAGTCTAAAGAGCCAGAAGCAAAGAAGTCCAAGAACGAATCTTGTAAAACTTCGGTCCACACAGTCAAGTTCTTGAAGTTGGAAGAAGCCAATCCTTCAACGACAGCATTGGCAATATTACCAATACCAGATTGCAATGGGTGCAAATTTTCAGGCAAACGACCGTATTTGACTTCTTGCTCTAAGAACTCAATCAAGTGCTGAGCAATGAGTTGAGAACCCTTGTCAGAAGGAGTGTTTGGAGGAACCTTGTCTCCTTGGGTAGATTCTACAATAGCAACAACCTTAGATGGGTCAACTGGAATGGCAGTTCTTCCAACCTTAAAGTCAGAAGAGGTGTGTGGGTATGGTTGTCTGAATGGTGGGTTGACTGGGATATCAATGTCATGAATACCCTCGAATGAAGGAGTTTTAGTATTCACTTCAATGATGATCTTGTCAGAAACTGAAAGCATTTCTGGAGAAGCACCGACGGCTGGTCCAGGAACAATGGAACCATCCTCGGTAATAGCAGTGGCTTCAATAATAGTGTAGTCCAACAAGTCATTTTCCTTCTTATTTCTGGTGTAGAAACCGTATGTCAAATCTTGTGGGAACATGGACAAATGCTTGTCGAAAAATTGAGTTCTGCCATCGTTGATAGCTGCAGCAATTGGCTTACCAACTTGATGAGGCGATCTACGCAAGATCATGCTGTTCTCGGCCCATCTACTCTCTTCGGGACCAGCACTGGCACCAACGAAGAGGTTGAAAGCCAATTGGCCCTGAAGGTTGTTCTTCTCGACGTGGTCGACCAAAGCAGTAGGAATGACCTTTGGTGCACCGACACCGGTAAAACCAGACCAACCAAGGTACTGTCCGTGCTTGAACAATTCGACACACTGCTCAGGAGTTCTCAACTTCTTCAAGTATGGAGCATATCTGACTCTCTGCTTCAAGATGGAGGACATTGTGAATTATTAGGAATATGGAATATATGGAATATATGGAAACTACTTGAAAATGGATCAAGATGACTAAACTATGAAGATGCAAAGCACAACAGCGGTTGAGAAAGCTCTATTAATCTCACAAAAAACCAGTTGAACAGAAGAAGAAACACCGTGCCTTCTGTATTCGCCCAATTAGATGTGTGGATTTATCACCATATTTATATCACCGGTACTAGATAATGATGCTGTAGGAAAATGGTGGTTCTATATGCGTCCTGCACAAGCCTATACGACGTTGTTTCTTTTGCGTAAATAGCCCATATCGCCAACAAAGTTTATGCAGGCGCCCGGTATTGCAGTTTTTTTTGGCCAATTTTTTGGGCGTTTCTTTTCTGCGTTGTGTATGACACGACAAAAAGGGCAGGGACTTGGAATAGTAACAATTGTGTTTCGATAAATATAGAAAGACATAGTAATAATACGGATCCCCTCTTTTCTCGCCTTTGCTCAACGGTATTCAAATTGTCATACGCTCATCGAATCCCCTCTATCCGCAGTTTCGATACAAAAAATTGACCTGGTCATTGTTTGTATCTTCCCGAAATAGGCCTGTAACAAGCCCACAATGTATGCACTGGCCACTGCCATACGATATGGACATGACCAGAGCATCAAAATAAGTAATTTTGGCTCCTACTGCAGTGTTACTGAAAAATGCCCTCGGGTCTTCTTCAGCCGGATTTTGTTTATATGCAGGTGAGGTGGAAGTCTACCGCTCCCGGAATTGCAGTATGGCGCTGTGTGTCCAATTATGTGGTGAGGTATTCCAGAATTCGGACAGGCACAAAATGAATATTGCCGTCACATCCAGAGAACAACAGAAGTTCAGCAACATCGAAATTTTGACTGTCATTAGAGTTATGAAGGCGTAATGACTAAAATACACCCTTTAGTCATTGATCTGAGTCTTCTTCCATTGATCAAAATATAGCTCGCATGTCAGTACGTCAAAAAAGATAATTCATATCTAAGTGGGGCAAAATAGAGGGGCATCAAACGACAGTGCGGCTCGATTGCCCCACAAAATTGCCCCACCCCCTGGAAGAAGGACTGGATAAAGAAATCAAACGGTTTTTTACCCTTCAACTCTACATATTCAGTGTATGAGACATCTTCTTGTTCCTAAGTTCTTGATAGGATAGATATCAGTTGAGTTATCTTCATTGGTATCATGAAGCCATACTCCGTTCAGTTCTCGCCCCTATTTTTGTTTACCCTCGTTTTTGGTGGTCCCGGTTTTTTGTTTTTTTTTGTTTTTTTTTTTCGGAATTTCAAAATTCTCGGAGTACACGTTATAGATATGATGCCATTTTATATACCTGTGGATTTAATTAAAGATAATTATGACCGTACAATGTATTATACAATGTATCCCACATCATATCATTAAGTGATATCACTGTGACGGTTGCTTCGTCTACTTTTTGAATGATAGGACGGAGATGTGGAGAATGGATGCTAATGTCCTCTTCACCCACTTTGAATAGTGGTTAAATGAGGTGAGTTCTCCCCCACAATATTTTTCTAACCTTACTTTATTTTCTGTGCGCTAATTAGATTGGTGCGGATGTAACCGGGGGCGTTGCTGGATAATCCAATGTTATCATTAGAGCATACGTTATTGGTTACCCGCTGGCTCCAGGAATTGGGGCTCGATCTTTTCATAGCCCATGAGTTCATTGTTGAACTGCCGACTGTTCTGTCCGGGGTTCAAGTCATAATCCCTTAGAAGTTGGAGATTTTCTCATTGTTATACTTTTTCACAGCCTCCACTGTCTGTTTTTTATTGTTTTCGATAAGAAGGCAGGGTGCTAGAGTCATCTCGCAAGGTATTCAATATGATGAAGCCAACGCTATATATAGCTCACTAATAACGACTGAGTTCTTTAAACTCAAGTCCAATGAGTGAGAATTTCACAGGTTACAATGTCTATGCCTGCAACGGAAAAAATTGATAATCAAGAACTCCGAGCTAACAATACAATCCCCATATTATTTTCCCCAGGTTAAGCGGTCCAGCAGTGCTGAAATTTCATTAGCCAACTTCGCAAATTTCTTTTTCAAGTAATTGAACTCCGAAAATTATTTTTTTCTGTCTATTCCCTTTTACGCCTCATAAGATAAAACCCCAGTATTCATGCCCTCGGAACTCCTAAAACTATACCGTGCACTGTCTTCGGGATTTGGTGTAAGACCACGAGAGTGTTGCCACTCTAGCGCGAACTCAAACTTCCATCGAAATTCATGGATGTACATAGAAAGGGAGATAAAAGCAAAACTGGCGAGTCACAATTTGCTCACATTAAGTTTTACATCTGCCCATGAACTTTAATGATTCCTTTGTATTTAATTGAAATCTACTTCTATTTGCTTCAAATAAGACATTGCAACATAAGCGGTATGTACTTCATTGGTTCATTATTCTTAGAAAATCTACTCAATGGATCTCTAAAGGTGACATTAACTTTCATTATGATATGTACATGTTATATTATGTGTTGCAAACATTTAGTATCTCATTTTGGTTGCTTTAAATCTGCTCACTTTGATAGGATTTCCTTCCTCATCAACAGGTTCAAGTTCTAGCTCCTCGTCTGTCTTTCTGAATCCTCTTTCATTACTCTGAAATATAATCTTCTGACGTAATTTATGGTAGTTTGCTGTGACTTCTTGATTGATTAAATCGTTCTCAATTGAACCATCATCTTCTACATTGTCAAAATCATATTCATTCTCAACAATATTGTCCAATAATATGGGTCCGTCTTCATCTTCATCCTCATCCTCATCTAAATCAGGCAGTCCTACAATTTCATCCAACTTTGGATCGAAGGAATTGTCCTGACTGTTCAACCCATTTAACATTTGATCTCTTCTTATATTGGTTTGCAGCTCAAGAGACTTATCTGGCATCGATTCAACCATTCTATTGAGTACTTCAAAATCATCAAGCTTATCAACCACTGGCCCTTCTGTGATAATATCGTCATCATACATTCCCAACACATATGCTTTTGCCATTGTATTGGTATCATCTTGTAAAGATCTATAATCCATTGAAGCTTCCCTTATCTCGTTGGGCTCTACGATCTCCTCATGTTGCAGTTCACTTCTAGAAGTAATATCATAATTCTCTTGTGCTGAGGATACTACATCAATTGTCGGAGCGTTTTGATTTCTATTGGCAAGGAACCTTGAAACCTTTCTCTTCACCGGAGCTTCATTATCTTTGATAACAGTAGACTCGTCTACGGTATCCCCTCGAATTTCAGCACCCAAAGTTGACCTTTCTAAGATATCTTTGTTGATGGGTGTGACATTTTCTGCGTTCGATCTTTCCACTACGTCTCCATGAATGGAATCACTGTTTGTTAGTTTTGGTGCTTCAAAATCCAGGTCACCCTCATTCTCAGCAATAGACTGACTTATTAAGTCGTTTCTATTCAAAGGCTGGTCCATATTTTCTTTTAGCTTTATGGTATCATTTACTAATATTTTTTTAGGCTCTACTCCTGAGCGATTCTGTTTAAATCTAGACACCTTCTTATGTTTACTTTCAATTGCGTCTGACTCCACTCTTCTATCAAATCCTTCATTATTTCTCTCTAGCACAATATCCTGAAGCGGAGATTCACCTATAGCCTTTGGAGCCTCTTCAACATGAATTATTTGCTCTGATTTCTTATTAACAATTCGGCCCTGTCTAAATAAAGAAACTTTAGGTTGCTCATGACTATACTTCAAAGATTCACTGATATTTTCTACCTCTTTTATTTCAAGGCTCTCAGAAAATCTAACTGACTTCTTAGTCTTTCGGGGTTTTGATGTAACTTCTGCAGCTTTAAGTTCACTTTTTCCTTGCGAAGCAGATTCGGGGTTTTTCCTCAATTCCAATATCCGGTCCCACAACATCTGGTTCATCTGTTGATTCAGTCTTGGTGTTAGCATTGTAGACTTATCACCATACAACATCTGATCTGCAAAATCGTCGTCATCTTCATCTTCATCGCCTTGGCTATCATTATGCTCGTCTTCTTCATTAGAAAAATCGAAATCCCATTCCTCGTCATCAGCGTAAGTAACAGCAGTGGATTCTGAGTCATCAAAGTCATCCGCAAGTAGTTCAAGTTCTAATATGTCACTTTTGTCAATCGCAAGGCTGTCTTTGACTGGAACGTTTGTGTTAGAATCGAAGTAATCAAGATTATTCTCTTTAATGATACTGGCGAGTACCTCTTCTCTTTCCTGTCCTCTCACATCGTCCAACGATGCTTCCGAAATGTCTGCATTGCTAGCTTCCTGTGAAGTGCCTTCTTCGTATACTGATGTTTCTGTTTTTTTGGTAAGATTATCGTTGTCATTGAGCTTCTTGTACTCCTCTATGCAAATCTGCTTCAATTTAAATTTATCATCAGGGCTGATATTGAGCTCGTCAATCTTATCTAATAGTTCTTCTTGGTTTACTTCCGCCTCCCTCAAATGCTTACTTGGCTTAGCTATAATTTCCATGTCTTCAAAAAGCTCCCTCAATTGATCGTCGTCATTATCACCTCTTTCCGACTCAGTGGCTTCAGACTTTGGAATTAAGCCTTTCTCTTTTGTATCCACTTTTTCCTCGATGTACTTGAATTCGTTTGCTGGAGGTGTAACTCTCTCCGTCACAGTCGTTTGAGCAATTTCTTCCACGTGAGCCTTCTCTTGATTGGCACTTATGAACTCATTATGTTCTTCGTTATTGATTTTTATATTGATCACATTTCCGTCTTCGTCTAATTCTTCTTGGATATCCATATAAAGGAGCCCTTCATCATTTACTTTATTCTGCTCTTGTTCAGACACAGCTGCGGAGTTGGATAATTGTTCAAGTTCAAGCAATCTACTTTTCGTTTCAGTACCTTCCTTTATCTTACTGTCGAATTGCTTTATAGCGATTTTCAATGAGGTGATCCGTCTATTCAAAAATTCGCCTGCTTCGGATGTCGACTTCTCAACGAAATAACCGTCACCTAATAGGACCATGACTTTGTCTGAATATTTGTTCCCATCTCGAATTTGTTTCTGTAAGTCATTGTATGTCTTCAGTTGCATGAGTAAGGCATCGCGCTTGGTGGCAAGGTTGGCTAATGTCTTATCAATCCGCGGAATAAGAGACGACGCAGTGGCTTCAACCAGGGAGTCTACAAGGTTGGTCATATCCCCCGTTGTAAGTCTACCTTGTTGTATAACACTAAATTGTAAAGCATATGTAAGAGAGTTTTTGCATTAATAATAGAAACCACAGGAAAAAAAAATTTGATGCACGACCAATTTGACGTTTTCACAGCCATTCTAAGCAGAAGACGATTACTTGATCTTCAAATGGAAACATCACCTTACATGATCAGGAATAGGGATTCAATAAATTAATTGCCATGAAATGTCTACTATATGCATTAAATCTATTACTATTTTGAGTATATACATTCTATCCTTATTTAGTGCCGTCGCCTTTTTTGAAAACAACTTCGTCTTCTGTAGTTTTCATCATCGCGAAAGAGCACCAGCTCCTCCTCTTTTATTTTCCCAATCCTCTAGCGCTTGTTCCCATTCCTCGTCTTCTGTTAAAGAAGGGGGTTTCTCTTCCCCATTCATTAGCTCTTCCTCTGCCTTTCCCTCTTCTTCGTCGTATTTGTCTTTGTATTCTATCCATCTTTCGTGTACGTCTACTTCCATATATTCACCAGAACCTCCTTGTCTAGTTGCCTCGCTCCAGATAGAATCACCTCCTATCTCACTTCCAAAACTGTAGCCATTTGCCTTATCTATAACACTAAGCAAATTGATCATACTCTGTTTATTCTCAACTGACAACACTTCAAAAGATACAAGATTGAAATCTTCTACCAACTCACCAATCATTTCTGTTAATCTTACGTAATTCTTGCCTAGAACTGAATTTGACTCCTTTTCTAAGTAGGGAGTGAGATAGCTCAAGTCTTGTGCCTCTGTGTAGTAATCTAACCTGAAAGGCAACTCGCCATAGTTCCTCAACATATCTATTTTTGAGATCACATTGACATGGGGCAAATCGAACTGAAGCATAGATCTCAAGCTTAAAAGCAAGATAGATATGTACTGAGATGGACTCGTAAGATATAGTGAGTCAACAAGAGATACAACACATAGTCTGAGTCGCTTGGAGTTCACTAGCTTCTTAAATATCTTATAAAGTGAATTGTGATGCGTGAAAAGTTCTACTTGACCAGGACAGTCGAATATCAAATAGTTTTGCTGATCTACTAGTTGTGATACCTTTTCAACAAATTGGTCGATTCCGACCTCATCAAGACTCTCGAGAGCGTACATTAAGCCACCATTCGGACCTAAGCTCAATTCTTCCATTATTTCCTCTAAGGTTATGTAGTCTCGGATATCCAAGGCACAATCTGGATAAGGCAACCTATCATTAGCTGGATCAAGGTTGATAATGCACAGTTTGCGCCCTATGGCGGACATAAACTGATGCATTCCATAGCAGTATGTTGACTTTCCTGATCCCGGAGGACCTATAACGATTTGGCCAAACATAACTGTTATTTCCTATCTATAAAGTAGTACAATTAAATCTCAAATTGCATCTGCCTCTATATACGTAATCTTTTTATTAACCCTCGCACGACTTTCCGAATCTACTTTCAACAAAAATATGAAGGCAAATTGGTACCACCAAGTATACAAATGGCTTAGGTGTCGAGCGGTAACAGCAGTTCATAATAATATAGATTGAGTATTGTGATTTGGATATCTAGATAGGATACACACTCAAGATCCTTAATTTGAAATTTCAATTCTTTGCGCTGCCCCTTATTACCAATATTACATTCATAGAAATACACCATGTCCACGTCTGGCACCAGTGAGTTGACCTTCTTGAGCAAGACCGTCTCTGTCTCTCCTTTGGTATTATTATCAGTAGTGGATCACTACAACAGAGTTGCCAAAGACTCAAAGAAAAGGGTTGTCGGTGTAGTCTTGGGAGACAACTCTAGCGATTTGATCAAAGTCACTAATTCATACGCTATTCCATTTGAAGAGGATGAAAAGAACCCAAGCGTGTGGTTCTTAGATCAGAACTTCATAGACTCTATGGGCGAAATGTTCAAGAAAATCAATGCAAAAGAGAAATTGATTGGTTGGTACCACTCGGGTCCTAAGTTGAGGCCTTCCGATTTGAAGATAAACGAGGTGTTTAAGAAGTATACTACAAACCCATTACTTCTTATTGTAGATGTACAACCAAGGGAAGTGGGTATTCCAACAGATGCATACTTTGCTGTTGATGACATAAAGAATGATGGATCTGCTGCCGAAAAGACCTTTGTTCATGTTCCTTCGGTTATTGAGGCCGAAGAAGCTGAAGAAATTGGTGTAGAGCACTTATTGAGAGATATTAGAGATCAAGCAGCCGGCAATTTGTCTTTAAGAGTAACTCAGACCTATCAATCTTTATTGGGATTGCACCAGAAACTTCGAGAAATAGCAAACTATCTCGACAAGGTCTATCAGAAGAAATTGCCTATAAATCATACCATCTTAGGGAAATTACAGAATGTGTTCAACTTATTGCCAAACTTGTCCAACTCTAGTATCGTTGGATCTGAAGGTGCAGCTGATCCCCAATCACCAAACCAGGCAAGCAACCCGTTATCTGCTGCATTTACAATTAAAACCAACGACGAGTTGATGATGGTTTACATCAGTACGCTTGTCCGAGCCATCATTGCATTCCACGATCTTATTGAGAACAAGCTAGAGAATAAGAAGATTAACGAGAGCAAGTCTAGTAACAACGACCTCGAAACAGGAGTGATTTCGAATTTGAGTAACGAAGAAAAGGGCGAGGGCACGTCAGAGGAGTCGGCTTAAAAGTATGAAATATAACGATTTAATTATCCAAATATATTAAAGATCACATAGAAATCTTTGTAGAATTGTGGATTTAACCAGTAGCATACTAATCTAGGGTCTTAGCTGTCCAATTTAGGTGGGATAAATATGTCGTGCAATTACCAGAATTATCTCGTTTACATACAATAAGAAAAAATCCTAGATTGTAGGCCTCCACCATCTTGGTATTGAACCACCAAGTGATCTGTGCTATCATAACTTACTAAGAAGCCGTTACTACGTATCAACTGGCAATATCGTCGGCTTATGTTTAGAGGTTGTAGATCCAATTTACGACCACAATGTCGAGCCGAATAGTAGCACTCCCCCGCTTGAATACGGTGAATAATTTCAACTTCTTCTTCAAGAACACCAAAAAAAACTTACACATAGATCAAAACTTCATCGCCAACCCATTTCTCTCCTTACATAAAAGAAACACCATAGCTGCACCCAAGGGTCGTGTCATTCCATCGTCTATTACATCTCGTGTGCATAATGTCAAAAGCAGTCAGTCATCCCATCACAACTCCATCCTTGAGGATGTCGCAACGAAAGTGTTAAACTGCCAAGAACCAGAGGCCGCTCTGTCGCAGAAAACGAACACCAATCATATACCATTCAAAGTAGTGTCTAAGGAAGTTTCCAAATCAGACGTGGCCACTGTCTCGGCCACTGCCTCGGCGAAGACATTTCCAGCCACTAAGTCAGAGTTGAAAGCTCTAATTAACCCATATCTCAAACTCACCAAACCCAACTTGACTGTTCTTGTCACATTGAGTTCGATCTGTTCATATGCCATTTCACCATATTCTGTATCGTTGATTGAATTGATTTACCTCACAATGGGAACTGCGATGTGTTCAGGAGCAGCCAATGCAATCAATATGGGTAGAGAGCCGGAGTTCGATAAACAGATGCCCAGAACAGTGGGAAGACCAGTTGTTCGTGGTCTTGTTACTCCCCAGCAAGCCTACAATTTTGCTGCAGTAACAGGCTCCATTGGTTGTACTATGCTTTGGTTTGGTGTCAACCCCACGGTCTCTATTCTAGGTTTTACTAATATCGTTTTGTACGCGTGGATCTATACTTCACTCAAAAGGAAGTCTATAATCAATACATGGGTTGGAGCAATTGTGGGTGCAATTCCTCCCTTGATGGGTTGGGCTGCTTCCTCTCCACTTTCACATCCCGGCGCATGGTGTCTTGCTGGATTATTGTACGCATGGCAATTTCCACACTTCAACGCGTTGTCTCATAACATAGCAGACCAATATAAACAGGCAGGCTACGTTATGACAGCTGCAGAAAACCCAAAGTTGAATGCCAGAGTCGCTTTGCGCTACTCTCTCTTGATGTTTCCATTGTGTGTTGGATTAAGTTACTGCGACATAACTGATTGGGTCTTTCCAATAGACTCTGCCATCGCCAACGGATGGTTAACATACTTAGCATTCCAATTTTGGAGACAACAGCAGAAGAACTACTCGTCTGGTTCAAAACCAACATCAGAAGGTTTAGCCTTGGCTGGCATTCACGCAAAGAAGTTGTTCTGGTGCTCCGTCTGGCACTTGCCTGCTGTTTTAATCTTGGCTATGCTTCATAAGAAAGGACAGTGGGACAGGTGGTTTACTTATATAGGACTCAAGAAATCTGACGAAGCTACGTTAAGGTCTTGAAATATTCTTGTACATATTCAATATACTATAATTTACTATATTATTATATTTGGACAGCATGTAGCATTACCTGTGAATCTTAAGTACGAAGAGGTGGGTTGACAGGAAGCTATGATGTCATGAGTCCTAACTATCCAATTGATTTTCCTTTAAGAACAGGGTACTAGCTGAGTTCAAGACAAAATGACTGGCACTAATACATACAATTGATTTCTAATCGTCCTCACGATACGTTTATAAAACAATACATATACTTTTATAAATGCTTCTTAGAATCGTTATTTCTGTATCTTTTTCCAGATTTTTGTTAAATAGTAATAATTTGTAATTTCATTTACTTCAGAATTGTTTCTAGTACCCCATCTCATGCTGCTTATCTATAAACATTACACAACCACTGTCCCTAAGATATGCAAACTATAGAGAGACAAAAATATCGGCTTGTTGCAAAATCCCTTGGGCTCTTTTGTTTAGTTAAGCGACGCATGGTTTAACGGTCGTGTATGCACAATTTTCGAAAAATTCAGGAACGTTGTTCCACAGGTTATAGCCGGTTGTAGTTTGGGCAAGGGACTCATTTGTGACCAGACCAAACCACACAACTTATGTCACTGATAATTTCCGCACTTAGAGTGCCTGCCACTACGAAGCCAGCTAAGTCTGCTCTTATTTTTGTCCATGGTTTGGGTGACAGTGGAGAAGGATGGGCTTGGTTACCACAATTACTAAAGAGGTCGAATATAATCAAAGACCATGACTCCATAAACTATGTCTTTCCTAATGCTCCTCAAATTCCTATAACGGTTAATAGAGGATATGTCATGCCAGCTTGGTTTGATATCTACGAGTTTGGCAATCCCAATGCCAAGCAGGATGAGGCTGGCTTCCTCAAGAGTTGCAATATCTTGAGAGACTTCATCAAAGAGCAAATTGAAAAGTACAATATTCCAGCAGAAAAGATCATAATTGGAGGCTTCTCTCAAGGAGCTGCCGTGTCATTGGCTACGATTGCTACGTTGGATTTCAAGATCGGAGGCGTTGTAGCTTTATCAGGCTTCTGCCCCATTAAGGATGTAATCCAGAAAATTAACAAGGACAATACTGTCAATCATGACACTCCTATATTCGAAGGTCATGGAACAGTCGATCCAGTTATTATGTATGAATACGGTCTCAAAACTAGTGAATTCTACAAAGAAATCGGCTTTCGCAAATTAGAATTCCACACATACACCGGCGTTGCCCATGGTACCAACGAGGAGGAGTTGTCGGATGTGTCGAAGTTTATTAACTCCATTTTAACCTCTAGCTAGATATTATGAAGTATAGAATAGATTAGATTCAGTTTCCCATAAACGAAATAATAAATACTTACGAGGTCAACCTGCATACAAATATAACAACTCACGAACTATTTACATTGAACATCTTAATCCACCATCATCTGTCTTTATCGATTGCCAAGCAGAGTCCGAGATCTGCATATCATTGTCATGGAGTCCTCCAAGCTACTGAATAACTTGTTTAAAGGTATTCACTCCTTGGGTTTACGAAAAACGGATCAATCGCAATTAACCTCCAAAGACAAACGGTATGTGCAATTGATGGAAAAGGTGCTTGCATCATTTGATGCGTTGGAGGAGTGGGCAGATTACATTGCATTCCTCTCGAGGCTCCTGAAGGCCTTGCAATTGAGCGAAGAAATCAAGACTCTTCACACGGTTACTTGGATACCTTATCCCTCCCAGGTGGCGAACAAACTCTCATTGTGTTTATCCTCGAGATTACCTAGTGGAGTTCACCAGAAGACTCTCAGCATATACGAGTCCATCTTCAATGCTCTAACACCAGAGACCCTCAACAAAGAACTCCCTATCTGGTTACCTGGATTATTGCCCCTTCTTTCATACTGCTCTATACTGGTAAAGCCTCAATTCATACGTATATTCAAGGACATTATTCTTGGGACGATCACACAGAACAACTTAAGAATTGTGTCAAAGCCTCTTATATTAAGTTTACTACCAGGCTTGGACGATGAGAATTCGGAAGTTTTTACAGATATATTGGACTTAATGGACAGTTTTAAGCTCAAACTTAATGATGACCCTCACTTTTGGCAGAGCATGTTCCTTTGTATCATTAGCAACCCAGAAAAGAGATTGGGTGCATTGTTCTGGTGTAATAAGAGGTTGCCAGTGTTTACTTCTTTAAAGGAAAATGACTCCACTTATTTCTCAGATGAAGCAAGAGCTTGTCTTTCTCCAGAATCTGGTCTTTTAATCAGAGCTATATCAACTTCCATCAACTCTAGGACTTCATTGAATTCAGCCAGTGATATCATAGTAGTTAGAGGATTTTTTGATATTCTTTTGTCCCATTTGCCATTAGATAGTATTGCCTTCGAAAAAATCATATCTCCGAAAGATAAGGAATTGTTGATAATGGCAAGTTGTAGAGTTACATTGAAGAAAGATATGAGTTTGAATAGAAGACTTTGGAATTTATTTTTGGGCCCTGAGACAGACCCTGAGCACCCAAAGTTATTATCTCGTTCAGAATACTTTGAGAAGTATGCATTAGAGCAACTAACGGCTGGATTGTTAAAATTAGTCAATTCAAATAGCGTCAAAGAGAAAGTCGAGGGATTCAAGGTCGCACAATTCATACTCATGGATAAATGGGAAATCAGTAACTTAATAACTCCCAACTTGTTCTCTCCCCTTTTATCAATATGCTACCAAAACAGAGATAACAATGAGATATTAGCAGCGGCACAATCATTCTTTGATGGTATTGAGTCGACTTATATCTGGAACGACATTGTAAATATATTGGTGGAGAACGACTTATCCAAGTTGGATTTACTTGGGTTTGTTTTAAGAACATTCAATTTCAATGAAGAGGAAATGATTACGATCCATGCACCATTGGCAATACTATGTTTGATGGCAGACTCCAAACTTAGCATTGAGAGGTTAAAGATTTTAGAGTCATTGTTCACTTTAGTACCTTCACGTGCTTATTATCCTATTACTCCGGAGTCGATGGAAGATATTTCAAGCATTCCAGTTGTAGAGCTGATTAAGGCGTACTACAGGGAGCGTTTGGTGGATGAATCAGCCACATTGCCTTTTACCCTCGAGAGTATGTCGGATTTAATTGTTGAACTTTTGAAAAAGTTAGTTGTCAAATATATCCTGGATGAGCAAATGTGCTATAAGTTATCAACAATATTCTGTGAAGTAACATACAGCGTGCCTCAAAGTGACTTATGGTCAAATAGGGATCTTATAGATGCGATGTTGTCGTTAGATTCTACGAATGAGGCTTCTACTGAAGTTACAAAGCAGAAAAATTTACTAATTGCCTTTGGGATTGCTAAAATATTCAACAATTTGTCGAAAATATTAAGTGAGCTAGAAAGGAAAAAGTTGTTAAAGATTATCTTATCCAATTTGTGGCCATCTATTTATTCTTCTTATCCTGCGAATCACCAAGTAGAAGCGGTTAAGACAATCTACGATTTAGAGATCAGTTGTCTGAGTCATAATGTTGAAGCTGGTATCTTAGATTTACTATTGAAGGTTCCACGCAAGCAAAGAGTCAAAGCCTTTGAAACTCTCTGGACTCATTCCGTATCATTCAGCGAAGGGGATTCCATTCTTATTCGTCCATTGCAACTTTTGCTAGATGATCTTTGTGATGAGGACAACCAGAACTGCCTTGGAGTCAAGGACTTTGTGAGGCTAGTTCTAAAAAATGGCTCTGGGAATAGACTATTAAAGCTTATCACGAATCCTTTATTGGACTATGATTTTATGCATTCCGATAGACAAGAGTTGAGATCTGATGACGATCTTGCTCAGTTTTCCTATTACCTAGGTTCAATCGTGAATGTAATTCAAGCACAAGAAAAGTCATTGAAAGAAGCCTTCAGCAATGAATTTGCTGTTATGGACAGCAATGCCAAGTTGTCACTCATTAAATCAAATAATTGGGATATCTCTACTTACAAGTCTTTATTGTTCTGTGTGACTGACAGATTTCTTAAACTCACATTGGATACGTCAATTCTTCATGATGAAGATGCACTTAACCATTACTACCGCTGTATCAATAATTCTTTGAAGTTATTGAATATCCTCATTACTGGTAACGAATCATTCTTTAGTGACAAGTTCCATTTACTAATTACAACTTGCAATTACTATATGCATTTACCTAACCCCAAGTCCCATAGCTTGGAGCTAATTCAAACTAAATTCTTGGCGAGCATCTTCCATTTCTTAGAAATTTCACAAGAGTTGAAAATTAACTTGAACTTATTGCACGTTGCAGAGGAAGGCAAGGAGCCATTGTTAGTACGCTTCATTATCGAGGGAATTGATATGTCCAAATCGTCACTTCTATTGGAAAGCTGGACCGCGTTATTGACCAGGTCGTTATATTTATTCAATGAGTCTGTGTTTAGTGTTTTGCTAACTTTGAATGACGCCCTTATCAAGAAGATTGAATCTTACTTTAACCGCTTGACACTCTTTGAACACTTCGACGACTCAGAAGATATGGAACTTTCAACTAACATATTGATAACAGGACTTGAAGACCTTCTCTCCATTAGTCACAGTTTCCTACTTACTTCTAATCTAAGAGCCTCTGCTGATAAAACCAGCCAAGGAGCTACGGATTCTGGGTTCTTGAATACGGTTATCCAGGGTGTTTTCCAGATCGAATCTCCGGCAATACGAACTTCAGAGCAGAATAAGCTTTATTCTATTCTCTTATCTTTCCAAGACTCAGTAAAGCTTTGCTTCAGAATATGGAATTGGTCTGATTCTAAACCAAGGATACCTAGTGATACGACCATAGTTGCTGAGCGGTCGTTAACTTATTTGGGCCATAAGCTAAAGTTTAGGGCTAGAAAACTTCTAGAATCATTAATGGACTTAGAAAAGCAAGAAGTGATCGAAACATTGGTCGAAACTTCACCATCGATGACTCCAACTATAAAATTGCTTAACATATTAGATGGAGGTAGGTCTCAAGTGACGCTTCCCTTCATTTTTGATTCCATTTATTCAAGATGTTATCCTCAGCTTTTGGAAGAATCGCACAAGTCTTCCTTGAACATTCCTATTACGGACAGGGACCTCTCGAAATTTTTGGTTAGTTATTTTGAATCCATTGATAACGATACAATTACGGACGTTTGGGGTGCTACTATTCACTTCCTTAGGGACGTTGCTACTCATCCAACGAAATTCCTTGCGATATACCCAGATTGCCTTAAGATTTGCCGTATACTTAGCAACAAAACAAGTGTGACAAAAAGAGACCAGAAGAAATCGCGAAAAGAACTTTCAGATACTTTTGTTAAAGTATTTAGTAGTACCATAAGTAAGAAGTCAGTGACATTGAATCAAGACTCAGATAAGGACAGTGATCAAGAAGAAATTAGAGCTTCCAGTGAAGAACCTCCCAATATTTTACAAGATGATATTTTGGATGCTTTGAATGTTGTTATTCCCAACTTGGACGAAATTGTTGATGACTCTGATAGGGTTTCCTCTTTGGTCAGCACCCTTATTTCGCATTTGATAACCCCTCAAATAAGACCAAAGAGAGTTGACGAGATGTCAATGAAAGCATTGACTCTTTTGGAGATTATTGGTAGGTTCCATCCTAGTAAAGCTTGGAAAGCTCTCGTGTTTGATGCTTTTATGGATGCAAGCTTTTTCTCCTCGAATGCCACGAGATTCAAACTTTGGGACTCCATCATAGGAAGTTGGATATCTAATGATAAGGAAAGGTTTTCGGAGATGATTACGAAGATTACTCCTTCGGTGTTGTCATCACCTAGTAATCTCTTCATCTGGAATGAAAGCTCTGAAGTGGAAAGCAAGATTTCCACGATAAAGAGAATTACATATCTAATAATTATTCAACCCAGTGACTACTTTTTGAGCCAATTAGAAGAGCTCTTCGATCGAATCGAATATTCCCTTAATACTGAATGTCCCGCTAATTACAGATCTGAAATAACCACCCTCTTGAGGGCAATTACACTAAAGTTCAGCGAGTTGCATCTCCTTCCACATTGGACAATAATTACGCAAGAGTTGACAGCAATCCTTGAGCCTTTATGTGGAAAAACTACAAAAGAGTTGGCCAACCTCTTAGGGGAGGATCTCAAATTGCTTTTGTTTGGATGCAAGTTGTTGGATCAATTACTTTTATTAGGATATGACGAATTCAATCTAAATGAATGGCTATTTATTTCGAGCAGTCCTGATATTATCACAAGTGGTTCTAAGGACCATTTATTATCTCTTATAGACAAAATTGCTTCCGAAAATGATCTTCCTTATAGCAGAGAGCTGCCTATCAAAATCGAGCAACCACAAGGGGAACTTGTTCCCTTATTACGTGGATATACAAATATAACAAGCATTACAAAATTAAGACTGTTCTTTGAGTCGTTCAGTCTCATCAATTACGAAAGAACATTCGGCTTATTTGACGTTGATATCAGCGCCTGTTTAGCAGACATCCAAAACGACCTTATATAGATCTCACTTACTGGTTATAATATATTTTTACAGTTTATATAAACGCGCGGTAGTTCCTTCGTAGATGCATGAAGTAAAAGCACAGAATATGAGAGAGTGCTTTCTTGTTAGCCGCTAATAATGTCAGATTACAAGGAATGTGGGATTTTCACTAAACACTCATCATACGACGGACATGAGTGAAACCATCTCCGGTGAAACATACAGCTACAAGAACTATAGTGATGAAGAGTTTGATGAAACAGGTTTAGATCTTGACATATATCCTCTTACTGAAGAAGCCAAACCCAATGCTGACCGCATAGACATACCGAGGTCTGCAAATGATGGAGGGGCCCATACCAATAGAAGCTCTCATCTGTCACCCAAGAGCCCTGGGAAATATACACAATTTCGTACTCGAAATAGGACTCCTCTAAGACGGCCACCCATTAACTCCAGTAGTTTGTTCATTCAGCAACACACCAACTGGCCCACAAACAAAGAAGACTTCGATAAAGATATAGAAGAGAAAGAAAAAGAGCAAGACAAAGAGCAAGACAAAGAGAAAGAGAAAAAGACAGATGAAGTTGAAGATGAAGATGCCCGCCTAATCCGCGAAAATATACTTGTATCCCCGGTGCAACGGTCGTCGTATGGTACAACCAAAGACAGTATGATAAGGACTAAACTCCCTAGCGCATATTCTTCACCCTCAAGCTTGAAGTTCGGAAACATATTGGGCCCGGTAACAGGAACACCAGAACGTTCTCAGAAAAATGCAAAGCTGAAAGTCCCAAAGATATTAAAGGACAATGATTCGAGTGAGCTAGAGTTCTCAGAAGGTGAATCAAGACAAAATGTCTCGACAGAAAATGCTACTTCCAATTTCACTCCTTTACACCGGTCATTCCAATACTCTTATGGCCTTGCTAGCTCCACTACCAAGCCACGAAAAGATTTGCTCAATGAAAAGTTGCTAAATGTGCAACATGGGCAGAGTCAAGACGAAACTTCAAACAATTCAAGGTTAAATGGAGAAATATCAAGAGATAGTATAATAGAAAAGGTTAACCATACCTTACATTCGCTTAACAATTCGACAAAGAGGCACCAAAGAGTTAACCCAGAGACTACCTCCACTCCCAAAAGTTCAGCATCCGACCTGCTGCATTCTTCTTCAAGCGAACAGGTGCAATCAAACTTTGTAGACGAATTCTTAAGCAAGCCAAACGCTGTCATTATAGGTAATTCGATTTCAGCAGACCATGGATCTATATCGCGGCATCACAAGGGAGGAATTACTAGCAACGATATTCTAACAGATCTGAAATTTGATATCGTAGGCAGTTTTTCAGAGATAGATAATATGTGGTGGCCAGCAGAAAAATGGTCAAAATTAAATAAAATTGCAAAGCTGAAAGACATCAGCAGGGCTGATGCAATCAGCAGCCAGTTCTTGCTCCAGGAGCTTCAATGTACCAACAGAGAGCTTGCAATCCGGTACGATTTTATTAAAAAGTACAAATCAAAAAAAAGTCATTCCAATAGGAAGAAGACTTCCCGAGTTTTGAAGTGACCTATAAAGCTCATGTATAGTTATTGTAGTTTAAATACATGTATTATTAGTAAATATACTTTTATGTATGCCCATTAGAATACTTTGGATAACACATCTGTCAACTTGGCATTTGGCCTGGACTTATCCTTTAAGTCTTCTCTTGCTTCGGCTCTAGCACTTGTCACCTTACGCTGTTTGAAGCTTCTTCTTATTTCTGTATCTGCACTTAAGTCAGGATTCTTGATCCTTCTCTTCTTCTGAATATTGCTCACTAATTTGGACTTCTCCACGTTATTTACAAATGTCTTATTCAACTTCAGTTGCTGCGATAGCTCTAGGGTTAGTCTGGCCTGCCTGGTCTCGTTCTCCTTTGCAATTTGTTGGGTCAAGTCAAACCATTTAAATCCCGACAAGTACTTCATATTTATAACATCATCGTAGTAGTAGGAAGTCTTCTTTCCCCCCAATTTATTGGCATTCAATGTTGAAGCACACATCTTTGCATCTTTCTTCCTTACGAACTCCACCCATCCCTCTGTGAAGTTTTTCTTCTTGTTCCCTCCATACTTCACTCTTTTATGGTAAATGCTTGAATCCTCCGGCTTCAAAAACAAACGGTCTATTTTTCCAAATCTGGAAAGTATTGATCTTAATGTAGCGGGCTTCATATACGGAGGAATTCTGGATAAATAGCAAACACCTGTCTTCTTAATTCTTTTCAGCTCTTTCTCAATTTGTTCTGGAGATAACCTTTTTAACTTCTTAGCATCTCCTGTCCCACGTTCGGCCCTTGTTTCACCATCACTATCACCAAGTAGCCCAGCAGCTTCATCTTCACTGTCATCATCTTCGAAGGCCTCGTTTGCTTCATAGTCTTCGTTAAGACGATCTTTGAACCTATCATGACCTTTTTTGATTATAGGAAATATATGCGAATCATCTTCTGAGTCAGAATCAAAATCCAGACCATACAACTGGGTTTTATCAAGAGGCGTCATTTCAACCTCTGATTCACGGTCACTGTTGCTATTGTCTCTCCTCATCGCTTTGTATAGTCCCTTCTAGATGATAGGCAGAGACTGGCTATCTCTTTGTGATGAGTACTGATAAAAAGAATTGATTCTGTGGTAAGTCACGTGATTAGAATTGAGATGCCTGAAATAAATTTTGAAATCAACTTACAAAATTAATAATTTAGTACTAGTAACGGGCAATGAATAGATAACCATACCGCAGAAAGATGTCATCCAAAAAGAGACCAGCGACTACGAGTCTCGACTCAAAGATTTTTGCCCTTATTTGTGAGCTACTTGATGAAAAGACTGCGGAAGATAAGAAAAGCATCTCAGACCCTGAGGCTCTGGCCGCCTACTTCGCCAGTGCATACCAAATAACGCTTTTGCAGGCAATAGAATATATACAATTGAAGGATCAAAAGTTGAAAAGAACAAAAAGGAACTTATTAGAGAAGTCTGTAGCCACACAATTACAGACACTTCGGGCAGAAGAAGATGAGGAGATGGGGAAAACTGCACAATCTCAACATTTACAGAGTGATAGTGATGATCTAGATGAGAATCGCTTGATGGAGGTCAAAGACTCAAATTCCCTTAACAAGTCAGTCATATCAACTTGGAATTTAAACAAGACTTCAGAAACTGAACAAGACCAGCACGAAAATCTTGATTCTAGCGAGAAACAGAATAGTGAAGATGCTGTCGATGAAAAAAAGGAATCAAAGAAACGCTCAAAAGATGCTACGAGAAAAGCCACCAAGAAGCATAAGAGCAAAATAGATCACACTACCCCTTCGCTAACACTCTCTTCTTTGGGTGGCCTTGATAGCACGACTACTCAATTAATGGAACTAATTGGCCTTCCAATCCTTCATCCCGAGATCTATACGGCAACTGGCGTAGAACCACCAAGAGGAGTCTTGTTATATGGACCGCCAGGCTGTGGAAAGACCACGATAGCAAATGCATTAGCGGGTGAATTACAGGTGCCATTCATTAGCATTTCAGCACCGTCTGTTGTCTCAGGAATGTCCGGCGAATCTGAAAAGAAGTTGAGAGAAATTTTCGAAGAGGCCAAGTCACTAGCACCCTGTATTATTTTCATGGATGAAATTGACGCCATAACTCCAAAGAGAGACGGTGGAGCTCAAAGAGAGATGGAAAGGAGAATCGTTGCTCAGTTATTGACATTGATGGACGAGTTAACTTTGGATAAGACATTTGGAAACCCCGTTATAGTTATTGGAGCCACAAATAGACCTGACTCATTAGATGCGGCCCTAAGAAGGGCAGGAAGGTTTGATAGGGAAATATGTTTGAATGTTCCTAATGAAGAGCAAAGAAGCTCAATATTAAAGAAAATGACGCAAAATATCAAAATGGAAAATGATGAAGATTTCAATTTTAGAGAATTGGCTAAATTAACTCCTGGTTATGTGGGTGCCGACTTGAAAAGTTTAGTTACCGCTGCTGGAATTGCAGCAATCAAAAGGATTTTCGAAAGTCTCAGTGAACAGGAAGAAGACCTCTTAATAAAAGAGGCTCTATTGCTGAATCAAGACCTGATGGAAGTAGATTCTACGGCATTGATTCCGAATAACGAATCTCTTGCAAAGTTTGAGGAGAAATCTGAATTAGACAAGCTTTCTACCATACACCGTTTCTTGATAAAGCATCCAAATCCTTTGAGTTCTGAGCAATTGTCACATTTATCAATCAAGTACTTGGATTTCTTGACCGCGCTCCCGACTGTTCAACCTACTGCTAAACGAGAAGGGTTTGCAACGGTTCCAGATGTAACATGGCAAAATGTAGGTGCTTTGCATAATATTCGGATGGAATTACACATGTGCGTCGTTCAGCCTATCAAAAAGCCCGAGTTGTTCTTAAAAGTCGGAATATCATCACCAGCTGGTGTCTTAATGTGGGGACCTCCTGGATGTGGTAAAACTTTATTGGCTAAGGCTGTTGCTAATGAATCAAGGGCTAACTTCATATCTATTAAGGGACCCGAATTGTTAAACAAATACGTAGGTGAATCTGAAAGAGCAATAAGACAAGTTTTCCAGCGAGCAAGAGCATCCATTCCTTGCATTATTTTCTTTGACGAGTTGGATGCCTTGGTTCCAAGGAGAGATACTTCCATGTCAGAGTCGAGTTCTAGAGTGGTTAATACTTTACTTACTGAATTGGACGGCCTTAATGATAGAAAAGGTGTATTTGTTATAGGAGCGACTAATAGACCCGACATGATAGATCCTGCAATGCTCAGACCAGGGAGATTAGACAAGACATTATACATTCAATTACCATCTAGCGAAGAAAGATTTGATATCTTGAAGACTTTGGTCACAGCTAATAAGACACCGTTGGCAGAAGATGTCAACTTAAGGGATATCGCACACAACAACAAATGCAGGAACTTCTCTGGTGCCGATTTATCATCGTTGGTGAGAGAGGCTGGTGTCTTAGCTTTGAAGAAGAGATTCTTCAAGAATCAAAAGATTGATCAATTGGATGCCTCCGGCTTTTACGAGAATGACGTTGTTGATGATGAAATAAAAGTCACAACTGAGGATTTTAATAGAGCACTTCAATGCGTCAATCCGAGTGTTAGTGACAGAGACAGGCTAAAATATGAGAAGCTAAACAAAAGGATGGGATGGAGTATGATGGTTGAAGTGGAAAAGGAAGAAGTCCCATCAAACGTTGCTGATGCATAGATTCCATTAATTCAAAGGATTATAGATAAGATAGATGTAATATAAAGAGTACAAGACCTATTTTTTATCTCATTTTGGGGTATTTAAAGTAAAATGTTTACTAATTAAATAGAAAAGCACAGATAGAAATCTTATACCGATTTTCTTCATACTGTTGGCTGCTGCACCTCGCAATAAATCTAGGAAACACAATAATATTGAATATTTTACCTGAATATGAGCCAGAAGCTTATAAAACACTATTTAAGCTTCCTCACAACTAGGGCACATTCAAACAGAAACGCACCACACTATAACCAACAAGCAAAAACTATATCTTTGACACTGGTACAATAGAAGTGCGAATCTAGGAATAGCTTAAAAAGAGCATTTCAAGAGACCCATAACTTGCAGCAAAGGATACCATCGCAGCTCACTACCAACTCATAGGACACTGCTCTAAATATCCAGCCATGGCGATTAAAATGGAGCCACCATGTTTTCTCTCTTGTCTTTGCTGTGACAGAAAATCTTGCAAACTTCAAACAGTTTGGACTACTACTGAGTTCTTAAAGATTAAAATACCTCTAAATATAGCATGATAAATCCTTATTGTTCAAATCATTAATTCACTCATTGAAATTTCATTTGTTTGCAAAATCATCTAGTAGGTCTTGTAGCTCATTTCAAAGTAGACTTCACCTTGATCCGATCTGTAAGCATGCTCACAGCATTCGTTCTTTGTTAATCGTACTACTGTGGAAAATTGAATTCTAAATTCAGTTAAACAAGCTAAAGTATAAACCTACAAGGAAACAAGCCTTGCACAGAAAAGTATGCATCTATTCTTGCAGACAAATTGAGGTTCTTTCGACTAACGATTTTTCTATAATTTCAATAAATATCTGATGGAAAACCTAACAGTGCTGCCAATTCTGCATTGCTCATTAATCTTGATTTCAAGTACTCTCTGCCTTAGTATAACCGCCTCGATAACACTTATTACGAGTTTCACTACTCATACAGTATTTTCCAGACAATATTCGCACCCCCCTTAACAATACTTCGCTCTAGTAATCCAAATTGAGGCGCGATAATTTCATCTAGTCTACGTTTTGAAGTATTAGAGAACAATGTTTATTTGCTATAAAAAAGTCACATACAAAATGAATTATATACGTTCTAGATACTTATATATTTCTTTTCATAGTTAGAATACTTTTCACAATTGAAGACTAATAAAGTTTGAGAAAAGATTAAAAAAGTTCGCGGAAAGACGGGAAACTAAAATGGTGAAAGTCAAAAAATGTGGTTGCAAACGGAACCAATATTTACTAACCACCCATAAAT